>CAVMJV010000173.1:0-264669 GCA_963681835.1 Meloidogyne enterolobii | reverse complement strand
TTGAATAAGAACCCGTGCCTTTGGATATAACTGGCAGGTATGAAAGCCTGATCCTATGGAGAGGTCTTTTAAAAAAGGGGGGTCGGTCATTTTTGGTGCCAGATTTTCAGTGCGGGATTTTTAGTGTGGGACAGTCAGGGACAATTGATCACTGGACATTTGGTCCTGGAACAATTGATCATTGGGACAATTGATCACTGGGACATTTGGTCACTGGGACAATTGATCACTGGACGATTGATCATTGGACATTTGGTCACTGGGACAATTGATCATTGGGACAATTGATCACTTGACAATTGATCATTGGGACAATTGATCATTGGACATTTGGGTCCGGAAGGGGGGAGGGGGGTAATTCGAAGGTCAAAGTCTAGGTCAAAGTCTAAGGAAGCCTATGTCTAGTGCCCTACTGTCTACACCTATTGAATAAGAACCCGTGCCTTTGGATATAACTGGCAGGTATGAAAGCCTGATCCTATGGAGAGGTCTTTTAAAAAAGGGGGGTCGGTCATTTTTGGTGCCAGATTTTCAGTGCGGGATTTTTAGTGTGGGACAGTCAGGGACAATTGATCACTGGACATTTGGTCCTGGAACAATTGATCATTGGGACAATTGATCACTGGGACATTTGGTCACTGGGACATTTGGTCACTGGGACAATTGATCACTGGACGATTGATCATTGGACATTTGGTCACTGGGACAATTGATCATTGGGACAATTGATCACTTGACAATTGATCATTGGGACAATTGATCATTGGACATTTGGGTCCGGAAGGGGGGAGGGGGGTAATTCGAAGGTCAAAGTCTAGGTCAAAGTCTAAGGAAGCCTATGTCTAGTGCCCTACTGTCTACACCTATTGAATAAGAACCCGTGCCTTTGGATATAACTGGCAGGTATGAAAGCCTGATCCTATGGAGAGGTCTTTTAAAAAAGGGGGGTCGGTCATTTTTGGTGCCAGATTTTCAGTGCGGGATTTTTAGTGTGGGACAGTCAGGGACAATTGATCACTGGACATTTGGTCCTGGAACAATTGATCATTGGGACAATTGATCACTGGGACATTTGGTCACTGGGACATTTGGTCACTGGGACAATTGATCACTGGACGATTGATCATTGGACATTTGGTCACTGGGACAATTGATCATTGGGACAATTGATCACTTGACAATTGATCATTGGGACAATTGATCATTGGACATTTGGGTCCGGAAGGGGGGAGGGGGGTAATTCGAAGGTCAAAGTCTAGGTCAAAGTCTAAGGAAGCCTATGTCTAGTGCCCTACTGTCTACACCTATTGAATAAGAACCCGTGCCTTTGGATATAACTGGCAGGTATGAAAGCCTGATCCTATGGAGAGGTCTTTTAAAAAAGGGGGGTCGGTCATTTTTGGTGCCAGATTTTCAGTGCGGGATTTTTAGTGTGGGACAGTCAGGGACAATTGATCACTGGACATTTGGTCCTGGAACAATTGATCATTGGGACAATTGATCACTGGGACATTTGGTCACTGGGACATTTGGTCACTGGGACAATTGATCACTGGACGATTGATCATTGGACATTTGGTCACTGGGACAATTGATCATTGGGACAATTGATCACTTGACAATTGATCATTGGGACAATTGATCATTGGACATTTGGGTCCGGAAGGGGGGAGGGGGGTAATTCGAAGGTCAAAGTCTAGGTCAAAGTCTAAGGAAGCCTATGTCTAGTGCCCTACTGTCTACACCTATTGAATAAGAACCCGTGCCTTTGGATATAACTGGCAGGTATGAAAGCCTGATCCTATGGAGAGGTCTTTTAAAAAAGGGGGGTCGGTCATTTTTGGTGCCAGATTTTCAGTGCGGGATTTTTAGTGTGGGACAGTCAGGGACAATTGATCACTGGACATTTGGTCCTGGAACAATTGATCATTGGGACAATTGATCACTGGGACATTTGGTCACTGGGACATTTGGTCACTGGGACAATTGATCACTGGACGATTGATCATTGGACATTTGGTCACTGGGACAATTGATCATTGGGACAATTGATCACTTGACAATTGATCATTGGGACAATTGATCATTGGACATTTGGGTCCGGAAGGGGGGAGGGGGGTAATTCGAAGGTCAAAGTCTAGGTCAAAGTCTAAGGAAGCCTATGTCTAGTGCCCTACTGTCTACACCTATTGAATAAGAACCCGTGCCTTTGGATATAACTGGCAGGTATGAAAGCCTGATCCTATGGAGAGGTCTTTTAAAAAAGGGGGGTCGGTCATTTTTGGTGCCAGATTTTCAGTGCGGGATTTTTAGTGTGGGACAGTCAGGGACAATTGATCACTGGACATTTGGTCCTGGAACAATTGATCATTGGGACAATTGATCACTGGGACATTTGGTCACTGGGACATTTGGTCACTGGGACAATTGATCACTGGACGATTGATCATTGGACATTTGGTCACTGGGACAATTGATCATTGGGACAATTGATCACTTGACAATTGATCATTGGGACAATTGATCATTGGACATTTGGGTCCGGAAGGGGGGAGGGGGGTAATTCGAAGGTCAAAGTCTAGGTCAAAGTCTAAGGAAGCCTATGTCTAGTGCCCTACTGTCTACACCTATTGAATAAGAACCCGTGCCTTTGGATATAACTGGCAGGTATGAAAGCCTGATCCTATGGAGAGGTCTTTTAAAAAAGGGGGGTCGGTCATTTTTGGTGCCAGATTTTCAGTGCGGGATTTTTAGTGTGGGACAGTCAGGGACAATTGATCACTGGACATTTGGTCCTGGAACAATTGATCATTGGGACAATTGATCACTGGGACATTTGGTCACTGGGACATTTGGTCACTGGGACAATTGATCACTGGACGATTGATCATTGGACATTTGGTCACTGGGACAATTGATCATTGGGACAATTGATCACTTGACAATTGATCATTGGGACAATTGATCATTGGACATTTGGGTCCGGAAGGGGGGAGGGGGGTAATTCGAAGGTCAAAGTCTAGGTCAAAGTCTAAGGAAGCCTATGTCTAGTGCCCTACTGTCTACACCTATTGAATAAGAACCCGTGCCTTTGGATATAACTGGCAGGTATGAAAGCCTGATCCTATGGAGAGGTCTTTTAAAAAAGGGGGGTCGGTCATTTTTGGTGCCAGATTTTCAGTGCGGGATTTTTAGTGTGGGACAGTCAGGGACAATTGATCACTGGACATTTGGTCCTGGAACAATTGATCATTGGGACAATTGATCACTGGGACATTTGGTCACTGGGACATTTGGTCACTGGGACAATTGATCACTGGACGATTGATCATTGGACATTTGGTCACTGGGACAATTGATCATTGGGACAATTGATCACTTGACAATTGATCATTGGGACAATTGATCATTGGACATTTGGGTCCGGAAGGGGGGAGGGGGGTAATTCGAAGGTCAAAGTCTAGGTCAAAGTCTAAGGAAGCCTATGTCTAGTGCCCTACTGTCTACACCTATTGAATAAGAACCCGTGCCTTTGGATATAACTGGCAGGTATGAAAGCCTGATCCTATGGAGAGGTCTTTTAAAAAAGGGGGGTCGGTCATTTTTGGTGCCAGATTTTCAGTGCGGGATTTTTAGTGTGGGACAGTCAGGGACAATTGATCACTGGACATTTGGTCCTGGAACAATTGATCATTGGGACAATTGATCACTGGGACATTTGGTCACTGGGACATTTGGTCACTGGGACAATTGATCACTGGACGATTGATCATTGGACATTTGGTCACTGGGACAATTGATCATTGGGACAATTGATCACTTGACAATTGATCATTGGGACAATTGATCATTGGACATTTGGGTCCGGAAGGGGGGAGGGGGGTAATTCGAAGGTCAAAGTCTAGGTCAAAGTCTAAGGAAGCCTATGTCTAGTGCCCTACTGTCTACACCTATTGAATAAGAACCCGTGCCTTTGGATATAACTGGCAGGTATGAAAGCCTGATCCTATGGAGAGGTCTTTTAAAAAAGGGGGGTCGGTCATTTTTGGTGCCAGATTTTCAGTGCGGGATTTTTAGTGTGGGACAGTCAGGGACAATTGATCACTGGACATTTGGTCCTGGAACAATTGATCATTGGGACAATTGATCACTGGGACATTTGGTCACTGGGACATTTGGTCACTGGGACAATTGATCACTGGACGATTGATCATTGGACATTTGGTCACTGGGACAATTGATCATTGGGACAATTGATCACTTGACAATTGATCATTGGGACAATTGATCATTGGACATTTGGGTCCGGAAGGGGGGAGGGGGGTAATTCGAAGGTCAAAGTCTAGGTCAAAGTCTAAGGAAGCCTATGTCTAGTGCCCTACTGTCTACACCTATTGAATAAGAACCCGTGCCTTTGGATATAACTGGCAGGTATGAAAGCCTGATCCTATGGAGAGGTCTTTTAAAAAAGGGGGGTCGGTCATTTTTGGTGCCAGATTTTCAGTGCGGGATTTTTAGTGTGGGACAGTCAGGGACAATTGATCACTGGACATTTGGTCCTGGAACAATTGATCATTGGGACAATTGATCACTGGGACATTTGGTCACTGGGACATTTGGTCACTGGGACAATTGATCACTGGACGATTGATCATTGGACATTTGGTCACTGGGACAATTGATCATTGGGACAATTGATCACTTGACAATTGATCATTGGGACAATTGATCATTGGACATTTGGGTCCGGAAGGGGGGAGGGGGGTAATTCGAAGGTCAAAGTCTAGGTCAAAGTCTAAGGAAGCCTATGTCTAGTGCCCTACTGTCTACACCTATTGAATAAGAACCCGTGCCTTTGGATATAACTGGCAGGTATGAAAGCCTGATCCTATGGAGAGGTCTTTTAAAAAAGGGGGGTCGGTCATTTTTGGTGCCAGATTTTCAGTGCGGGATTTTTAGTGTGGGACAGTCAGGGACAATTGATCACTGGACATTTGGTCCTGGAACAATTGATCATTGGGACAATTGATCACTGGGACATTTGGTCACTGGGACATTTGGTCACTGGGACAATTGATCACTGGACGATTGATCATTGGACATTTGGTCACTGGGACAATTGATCATTGGGACAATTGATCACTTGACAATTGATCATTGGGACAATTGATCATTGGACATTTGGGTCCGGAAGGGGGGAGGGGGGTAATTCGAAGGTCAAAGTCTAGGTCAAAGTCTAAGGAAGCCTATGTCTAGTGCCCTACTGTCTACACCTATTGAATAAGAACCCGTGCCTTTGGATATAACTGGCAGGTATGAAAGCCTGATCCTATGGAGAGGTCTTTTAAAAAAGGGGGGTCGGTCATTTTTGGTGCCAGATTTTCAGTGCGGGATTTTTAGTGTGGGACAGTCAGGGACAATTGATCACTGGACATTTGGTCCTGGAACAATTGATCATTGGGACAATTGATCACTGGGACATTTGGTCACTGGGACATTTGGTCACTGGGACAATTGATCACTGGACGATTGATCATTGGACATTTGGTCACTGGGACAATTGATCATTGGGACAATTGATCACTTGACAATTGATCATTGGGACAATTGATCATTGGACATTTGGGTCCGGAAGGGGGGAGGGGGGTAATTCGAAGGTCAAAGTCTAGGTCAAAGTCTAAGGAAGCCTATGTCTAGTGCCCTACTGTCTACACCTATTGAATAAGAACCCGTGCCTTTGGATATAACTGGCAGGTATGAAAGCCTGATCCTATGGAGAGGTCTTTTAAAAAAGGGGGGTCGGTCATTTTTGGTGCCAGATTTTCAGTGCGGGATTTTTAGTGTGGGACAGTCAGGGACAATTGATCACTGGACATTTGGTCCTGGAACAATTGATCATTGGGACAATTGATCACTGGGACATTTGGTCACTGGGACATTTGGTCACTGGGACAATTGATCACTGGACGATTGATCATTGGACATTTGGTCACTGGGACAATTGATCATTGGGACAATTGATCACTTGACAATTGATCATTGGGACAATTGATCATTGGACATTTGGGTCCGGAAGGGGGGAGGGGGGTAATTCGAAGGTCAAAGTCTAGGTCAAAGTCTAAGGAAGCCTATGTCTAGTGCCCTACTGTCTACACCTATTGAATAAGAACCCGTGCCTTTGGATATAACTGGCAGGTATGAAAGCCTGATCCTATGGAGAGGTCTTTTAAAAAAGGGGGGTCGGTCATTTTTGGTGCCAGATTTTCAGTGCGGGATTTTTAGTGTGGGACAGTCAGGGACAATTGATCACTGGACATTTGGTCCTGGAACAATTGATCATTGGGACAATTGATCACTGGGACATTTGGTCACTGGGACATTTGGTCACTGGGACAATTGATCACTGGACGATTGATCATTGGACATTTGGTCACTGGGACAATTGATCATTGGGACAATTGATCACTTGACAATTGATCATTGGGACAATTGATCATTGGACATTTGGGTCCGGAAGGGGGGAGGGGGGTAATTCGAAGGTCAAAGTCTAGGTCAAAGTCTAAGGAAGCCTATGTCTAGTGCCCTACTGTCTACACCTATTGAATAAGAACCCGTGCCTTTGGATATAACTGGCAGGTATGAAAGCCTGATCCTATGGAGAGGTCTTTTAAAAAAGGGGGGTCGGTCATTTTTGGTGCCAGATTTTCAGTGCGGGATTTTTAGTGTGGGACAGTCAGGGACAATTGATCACTGGACATTTGGTCCTGGAACAATTGATCATTGGGACAATTGATCACTGGGACATTTGGTCACTGGGACATTTGGTCACTGGGACAATTGATCACTGGACGATTGATCATTGGACATTTGGTCACTGGGACAATTGATCATTGGGACAATTGATCACTTGACAATTGATCATTGGGACAATTGATCATTGGACATTTGGGTCCGGAAGGGGGGAGGGGGGTAATTCGAAGGTCAAAGTCTAGGTCAAAGTCTAAGGAAGCCTATGTCTAGTGCCCTACTGTCTACACCTATTGAATAAGAACCCGTGCCTTTGGATATAACTGGCAGGTATGAAAGCCTGATCCTATGGAGAGGTCTTTTAAAAAAGGGGGGTCGGTCATTTTTGGTGCCAGATTTTCAGTGCGGGATTTTTAGTGTGGGACAGTCAGGGACAATTGATCACTGGACATTTGGTCCTGGAACAATTGATCATTGGGACAATTGATCACTGGGACATTTGGTCACTGGGACATTTGGTCACTGGGACAATTGATCACTGGACGATTGATCATTGGACATTTGGTCACTGGGACAATTGATCATTGGGACAATTGATCACTTGACAATTGATCATTGGGACAATTGATCATTGGACATTTGGGTCCGGAAGGGGGGAGGGGGGTAATTCGAAGGTCAAAGTCTAGGTCAAAGTCTAAGGAAGCCTATGTCTAGTGCCCTACTGTCTACACCTATTGAATAAGAACCCGTGCCTTTGGATATAACTGGCAGGTATGAAAGCCTGATCCTATGGAGAGGTCTTTTAAAAAAGGGGGGTCGGTCATTTTTGGTGCCAGATTTTCAGTGCGGGATTTTTAGTGTGGGACAGTCAGGGACAATTGATCACTGGACATTTGGTCCTGGAACAATTGATCATTGGGACAATTGATCACTGGGACATTTGGTCACTGGGACATTTGGTCACTGGGACAATTGATCACTGGACGATTGATCATTGGACATTTGGTCACTGGGACAATTGATCATTGGGACAATTGATCACTTGACAATTGATCATTGGGACAATTGATCATTGGACATTTGGGTCCGGAAGGGGGGAGGGGGGTAATTCGAAGGTCAAAGTCTAGGTCAAAGTCTAAGGAAGCCTATGTCTAGTGCCCTACTGTCTACACCTATTGAATAAGAACCCGTGCCTTTGGATATAACTGGCAGGTATGAAAGCCTGATCCTATGGAGAGGTCTTTTAAAAAAGGGGGGTCGGTCATTTTTGGTGCCAGATTTTCAGTGCGGGATTTTTAGTGTGGGACAGTCAGGGACAATTGATCACTGGACATTTGGTCCTGGAACAATTGATCATTGGGACAATTGATCACTGGGACATTTGGTCACTGGGACATTTGGTCACTGGGACAATTGATCACTGGACGATTGATCATTGGACATTTGGTCACTGGGACAATTGATCATTGGGACAATTGATCACTTGACAATTGATCATTGGGACAATTGATCATTGGACATTTGGGTCCGGAAGGGGGGAGGGGGGTAATTCGAAGGTCAAAGTCTAGGTCAAAGTCTAAGGAAGCCTATGTCTAGTGCCCTACTGTCTACACCTATTGAATAAGAACCCGTGCCTTTGGATATAACTGGCAGGTATGAAAGCCTGATCCTATGGAGAGGTCTTTTAAAAAAGGGGGGTCGGTCATTTTTGGTGCCAGATTTTCAGTGCGGGATTTTTAGTGTGGGACAGTCAGGGACAATTGATCACTGGACATTTGGTCCTGGAACAATTGATCATTGGGACAATTGATCACTGGGACATTTGGTCACTGGGACATTTGGTCACTGGGACAATTGATCACTGGACGATTGATCATTGGACATTTGGTCACTGGGACAATTGATCATTGGGACAATTGATCACTTGACAATTGATCATTGGGACAATTGATCATTGGACATTTGGGTCCGGAAGGGGGGAGGGGGGTAATTCGAAGGTCAAAGTCTAGGTCAAAGTCTAAGGAAGCCTATGTCTAGTGCCCTACTGTCTACACCTATTGAATAAGAACCCGTGCCTTTGGATATAACTGGCAGGTATGAAAGCCTGATCCTATGGAGAGGTCTTTTAAAAAAGGGGGGTCGGTCATTTTTGGTGCCAGATTTTCAGTGCGGGATTTTTAGTGTGGGACAGTCAGGGACAATTGATCACTGGACATTTGGTCCTGGAACAATTGATCATTGGGACAATTGATCACTGGGACATTTGGTCACTGGGACATTTGGTCACTGGGACAATTGATCACTGGACGATTGATCATTGGACATTTGGTCACTGGGACAATTGATCATTGGGACAATTGATCACTTGACAATTGATCATTGGGACAATTGATCATTGGACATTTGGGTCCGGAAGGGGGGAGGGGGGTAATTCGAAGGTCAAAGTCTAGGTCAAAGTCTAAGGAAGCCTATGTCTAGTGCCCTACTGTCTACACCTATTGAATAAGAACCCGTGCCTTTGGATATAACTGGCAGGTATGAAAGCCTGATCCTATGGAGAGGTCTTTTAAAAAAGGGGGGTCGGTCATTTTTGGTGCCAGATTTTCAGTGCGGGATTTTTAGTGTGGGACAGTCAGGGACAATTGATCACTGGACATTTGGTCCTGGAACAATTGATCATTGGGACAATTGATCACTGGGACATTTGGTCACTGGGACAATTGATCACTGGACGATTGATCATTGGACATTTGGTCACTGGGACAATTGATCATTGGGACAATTGATCACTTGACAATTGATCATTGGGACAATTGATCATTGGACATTTGGGTCCGGAAGGGGGGAGGGGGGTAATTCGAAGGTCAAAGTCTAGGTCAAAGTCTAAGGAAGCCTATGTCTAGTGCCCTACTGTCTACACCTATTGAATAAGAACCCGTGCCTTTGGATATAACTGGCAGGTATGAAAGCCTGATCCTATGGAGAGGTCTTTTAAAAAAGGGGGGTCGGTCATTTTTGGTGCCAGATTTTCAGTGCGGGATTTTTAGTGTGGGACAGTCAGGGACAATTGATCACTGGACATTTGGTCCTGGAACAATTGATCATTGGGACAATTGATCACTGGGACATTTGGTCACTGGGACATTTGGTCACTGGGACAATTGATCACTGGACGATTGATCATTGGACATTTGGTCACTGGGACAATTGATCATTGGGACAATTGATCACTTGACAATTGATCATTGGGACAATTGATCATTGGACATTTGGGTCCGGAAGGGGGGAGGGGGGTAATTCGAAGGTCAAAGTCTAGGTCAAAGTCTAAGGAAGCCTATGTCTAGTGCCCTACTGTCTACACCTATTGAATAAGAACCCGTGCCTTTGGATATAACTGGCAGGTATGAAAGCCTGATCCTATGGAGAGGTCTTTTAAAAAAGGGGGGTCGGTCATTTTTGGTGCCAGATTTTCAGTGCGGGATTTTTAGTGTGGGACAGTCAGGGACAATTGATCACTGGACATTTGGTCCTGGAACAATTGATCATTGGGACAATTGATCACTGGGACATTTGGTCACTGGGACATTTGGTCACTGGGACAATTGATCACTGGACGATTGATCATTGGACATTTGGTCACTGGGACAATTGATCATTGGGACAATTGATCACTTGACAATTGATCATTGGGACAATTGATCATTGGACATTTGGGTCCGGAAGGGGGGAGGGGGGTAATTCGAAGGTCAAAGTCTAGGTCAAAGTCTAAGGAAGCCTATGTCTAGTGCCCTACTGTCTACACCTATTGAATAACAACCCGTGCCTTTGGATATAACTCGGAGGTATGAAAGCCTGAACCGGGAGATTTTTGACAATTCGATAAAAGTGGTATTAAAAGTACATCTGGAATTCATCTGGGAGTTTCGTTAAACAAAAGTTCAGAATTTTGAAAAAAAAAAGAGATCGTCAAGTTGGATTGCTTTTGGAGTTTAGGAGTATCTGAAGCTCTCGGAGCTTGGAAGAGTTGGGTGTTGGGTAAACCCGGGGTAGGGAGAGGGGGCCCACCCAAACCCATTTTTAACCAACAAAAAAATAATGTGATAAAAAATACCACTTGTAAAGAAAAGGACTTTTTGCTTTCTTCTAAACGAATCCGCAAAAATCCTTTTTTTACAAGTGGCTTAATTGTGCTTTTCCGTTTTTGCATCTAAGAATTCTGCTGTTTGATAACATTTTGTGCTGAAAATAATAGAACAAAAAAATCGACGCAAACGGAAAAGCACTAAAAAATAATAAAAACATATTCAATTCAAATATCTTTTAGACCTTTAAATGTGGCAGAAGCATCTTTGCCACATTTTTTAGCTTCTCTCGTCTTTGTAATTCATCATCAATTTGTTGCAGTCCAATGCTCATAGAACACTTCTCGCAATAACATTTTGTCTTGCTGTAGCTGTTGAAGTTCTAGAGCCATCAGATAACATCCACTAGCCCCACTCGTTCGACGAACATAGTGGTGATTTAGTTGTCTGAAGGGTTTTTGTAGAAGAACATACTCCTCACGTGGAACTTGCTAAAATTTATTAATTATAGAATTCACAAAAAATTAACACATACACTGAAAACTAAATCCTTTGTTTGGATACTTTTGAGTCGATCCATCTGCTTTCGAAATTGAGAATAGCGCACATTGAAGGAACAAACTTAAATATAAGCAATTGAATTAGGTGCATGAAAAATTACAAAAAAACCTGCAGTTTTATGAATAAATCGGATTTACATCAGAACCACCATGCACTTCAGCTTCGCCATCATCATCGTCGTCGTCATCGTCGTGGATGTCAAAATATGGCTCATCTTCGTCGTCATCATCATCAATGTCATAGTGATCACTTCCATACGCATCTTCCTAACAATAAAAAATATTTTTAAAAAAATTTCGCGACTAAACAAACCCCTTCATGTTCATCTAAACTCTCATCTAAACCTGTAGCATTTTCTTGACGACGTCGACTTTGCTAAGAGATTGTTCTTTCACGAGCACTAAATGAAGTATTGCTGTTTTCACGAGTTCTAGAAATTGTTGCTGGCGCATCCAAATCTTCTTCATCGTCATCATCTTCATCTAATTTAGGAAATAATAAATTAATAAAAAATATATACTTGACATATCATCATTGCTAGCACGTTCCAATGCCATATCTGTCGCCTGACTAGTGTCACCTCGTCGCAAATCAGCCAACTGTATTATACGTGCATTGTTTGCTACACCAGTAGACGTTTCATTTCGGTCACCACTTTGCATTGAGATGCGAATTAATGAGGACAAATCTTGCTCGTTGGTCAAGTGTTGTTGTAAAACTTCCAAAACATCCTCATTTGATACAATGCTGGCTGAAAGTTTAACGATTCCAAGACGAATTGGAGAAATTAACGCATCAGTGATTCCGGTCAATTCCAGCAACGAATAACTAATTAATGCCTGAAAAATTCTTTTAAAAAAAGAAAAAATTTTTTTTAAATAACCTGAAACACTCGCTGACATTTTGCTACTAAAGCAATAACTTTATGCTACTTTTGATCTTTTTTCTCAAGTGATGAATTGAGAGAAAGAGCGGGAGGTAGACTAGCACGAACTAATGAAAATACACCATTCTTTGTTGGTTTCACGCTCAGCTTTTTGGATGTCTAGTGCTGTAAAAAGGAGATTTTTTTACTTCGAAAAAAATTCCCATGAACAAAACGGATATTTTTCCGAAGAGAGATGTCCTTCTACCAGATAATTCCCCAGAATATTAGGAAGTTATCCAAGAACCCATGTCCTTTTTTTTCATTGGAAGCACGGAGACAGACATAGGAAAAAAATCTACATGGCCCACTAATCCCCAATCCTATTTTGTCTAAAAAAGTTAGATGAGATTGGCGGAACCCAGTAGACAAGAGAAAGCCCACTACTCCAAGGAAACCCAAAAAACCATGTCCCGTTTGTTTTTTTTGTTGGAAGGCTACAGGCAGGCATAAAAAAGAATAAATGTCAAGCCGGAAAAGTTCATTGAGACCCACTGGAAAGTAGGAACCCTTACACTTGAGAGGTTTGATGGAAAAAAACCTCTCAAGTGATGAACCCACTTGAGAGGTTTGATGAGATTGGTGGGACCAAAAAATCAAAAAAAATATAAAAATAACCTTCTTCAATCAACTCTCCAGTGAACACCTTCGCCATACCCGCAATCGCAATAACCACATTTTAACCAACAGAAACACCAGCAAATTGGCTAATCAACTAAAATATTTACATAATTTTAAAATTAAAAAATAAAAGAAACCCGTCGAATCGTCGATTTTGGAAAACTGGCACGTCTCATCGTTTCATAACGTTCAAGTTGTTCTTGGGTAAAATTGGCGAGAAGAATTCTAAAAAAGGAATAATTTTAAGAGAAAAAACGGATCCCTGTGAAAACCTACACCCTGAAGACCTACATCCTCAATGCCTATTGACTACAAAGACCTTTAATTTTTGAAGAGGAATATCGAGGGATTTGGAATATCGAGGGACCTCCACATCCTCCGATATCCAACTTGATCCCTCGATGTCAAATACAAGTCCCCTGATGTTCACTTTAATCTCTAAAAATCCCCCGATATCCCTCTTAATCCTTTTTGATATAATTAAATCCACGGGAACTGGTATATACAAGGGGGACTCAATCGTGCCGGGACTCAATTGTGCCGGGACTCAATCGTGCAGACTCAGTTGAACTGCTCCGACAAAAAGATATAAAGAAACCTGGCATATCGAAAGCACTTTCAAAGCCAAATTTTGCGAACCCTTCTTTTCAGTTTGCAAATCATCATCCAACATATGGAAAATCAAATCAAGCACCAGAGTTCTAAACTCAATATCCAATTGTGATTCCCAAACTTTATTGAGCGTTTCAATCATTACAGGTGTTTTGTCTGGCGCCTCGTTTGATTTTTGCAGTCTCCACCATATCAATTCGTCGAGTATCAAAAGCCAAACCAATCACAGAATTAAAATCGCGACGTTCGTTTTGTTGAAAGATGCGATCGATTAGAGCGGCTAATTTTGGTTCAACATCCACCTTTTGATTTCTCTTCTTTTTGTAAGTATCGAGAGCTTGTTCAATAATTGTATTGACATACTAGAAAATTTTTTTAATTAAAAAGGGGTCAACATTGAAAACCTACACCCTAAAAACCAATTGACCTAGAAACCTTTGAAAGGGAATATCAAGAGCTTTGAAGTGATTAAGGGATATCGGGGGACTTGGTGTGTTGAAGAGAATAGAGATCTCTACACACCGAGTTATGGTACACGTGGGTGTCATCCCCTTAATCCCTCGATATTCCAGTTCAAAAGTTGTAGGCCCGCAAGTCAATAGTTCTAGACTGGAACCATTAAAATTAAATCGAAAGAATTTAAAAAATACCAAGCTATAATGCTCCTTAAAATCGTCTTGTCGAGGTGTTGAACTAAAATTGTTGCAGAATCAAGAGCAAAGGCAAGCGCTTTTTCGTAATTTTCTAAACAATAAGCAACTTAAGAACAAAGTAAAGCAGCCTTACCTCTTCCAGCAAAGTTTTGGTCGTTGGCTAAGTTTCCAAAACGCTTAGATATTGTGCCATTTCGAACCATGTAGCCGTAATAACTTTCCAATCATCCAAATTTTCGATAATTATTTGCTTCTCTGAGGTTTGTCTTTAAGGATCACCAAGCGATTCGAGGTACGGAGTAACATTTTTTGGATTATTTCGCCAAATATGCATAACTTGCGCCGTTTTTGAAGAATACTTTTTAAAGAATTGTAAAATAAAAACTTAAATTTTTGTCTAAAAACGACATAAAGTAAAAATTAAGAAAACAGAAAAAAATTCCCAAACAATAATGAGAAATAAAAATAAGAAATAATCGGCGCAGGACTAATAGGCGCGGCCGAATAGGCGCGGCCGATTAGGCGCGAGACGAATAGGCGCTCGAAGTTATTTTTTCCTAGAAATTTTTTTCTGATTTTTGTTCTGATTTTTTCTTCTGATTTTTGTTGATTTTCTGTTCTGACTTTCCGGAAACCGGCCGGTTAATTTTCATTTCCCGATCCCAGCTTTTTTGGACCGGGAAAAATTCGAGCAGCGAATTGTAAAATTTTCTCAAAATTTTCGTCTGCGGCGCTGAAAATGGAAGAAAGCTTGCTTCTTGGTCTTCCAAAATTCTAAAAATTTTCACCTGCGGCGCTTAAAAACAAGAAAAGGGGATTTATTGGATATCGGACCTTATGCGAAAAAAATTACATTATGATTTGCTATAGAATAGGATAAGATTTTTACATTCTTACATTGTTTTCTTTTTTAGATTTTATTTTTAACTCAATCAATTTACATTTCTTTAACTTTTTACAAATTTGCATTTTTTACCCTATCAACATTTATTTATACTTCACTCAATTCTTATTACCCATTTGTTTGTTATTTATTTGATTTGTCATTGTTGTCACTTTTGAGTGCAATTTTCGCTCAGTTTCTATAAACCAGTTCAAATAACCTCACCCTTTGATCACAAATTTAAGCTAAAATTTTTCTCTCTCTTCCTTCATCTGTTATATGAAATGTTTGAAAAATAGCTGCTTTAGGTTCTACTATGTCTGGTATATTTATTTACGCCTTCACTTTTCACAAACTGTTTATCGCTAATAAAATATTAGCATTTTTAATTGCTTGGTGAATAATTTTGCTTTGTTTTTTGCCAATTTATTTTTCATTCGATAGAATTTATTTTTGATTTGATTTTGAACAAATCCCTCACGAGCTCGCGGAAATTCGTGCTCTAGCTTTATTTTCTTCCAATAGATAAAGGGTAATCGTTTTAAACACATTGTATTTCATCTTTAAAAATGCTGATTTACAATCTTCACTTTGTTTTATTGATATTGATTGTTGCCATTTTTAGAAGGTGAATATTTTCACATTTGTAATTCTTACGATGTTAGAAATATCTGGGTACCTATTTTTTGATAAATCCAAAATTATATAGCTGTTCGACTATACCTCGAAGAGGATTGGAGCCTTGGTCAATAATATTATGCAAATTTCGCGATCTGGCAACATATGAGCCTAGAACAAAAAATTGGTTTATCCGATGGATTACTGGTCATAATGATGAACATGGTTAGTCATAATGATGAACATGGTTAACCATGTTCATAATGATGAACATGGTTAATATTTTAATGACTTGTTAGCTTATATTCTGCTTTATAATTTTAAGTAATTAAGATACAATTGAAAAATACTTTATGAATGTTTCTAATGGTTTGTACTCTATCGGGGGGAGCAATGTAAATGGGTAAATTAATTCACAAACCATTGTTTTTAAATAAATTCCTAGTTGGTTTACACTTTCTAAAACACAAAAAGATATTCTTCGTATGGTCGACAAATCAAGACGCGGCAGAATAAATCCTCCACTTCTTGGTTCGGATTCCAGTTTTAGGGTAAATTTGGGAATCAATGTAAAAATATAAAATATTCAATAGTATTTTGACGTAATCAAAGACCTTTGCTTTGCTGAAGCAGTCAAAAATGGATCTAATTTACATCGGCAAAAAATAACTATTATAAATGGTTTGACTTATTTTTTAGAGTAGGTATTTCATACGAATTCAAGTGTTGGCAATAATGTCTCAATTTATAATTAAGTCAAGAATAAAAAATTCCTGATTAATATAAATTAAAAATTAACTACTTTAAAAATTCAAGCTGGGACAGCCGCTGTATTTGACAAAAAGAACGGTGTGTTGCTTACACCTCAGCTTGTTTTCTCATCTGTGCTTACACACGAAATGGTTAAAAACATTGTTTTATACTTTAATTTTCCTCGTCAGGTTCACTCTTTTTTCATTGGACATTCCTACAGTGACAGAAAAATTCATGTAATCTTAATTTCTAAGTGAAAATTTCTATTTAAGTGCCATTAAAATATAGGTATTTCCTTATGCCTCATCTGGGGAGTATGACGATAGATATGATTTGATGAGTACTGCTAATGCCTACATGGTATTTATTGGATATTATCTCTAATTACCATATAATTAAAGTATCACTCCAACTTTGGAATGAGTGGTCCAGGTCTTAACGGTCCACATCTGGACTACCTGGGATGGCTACCTATGGATAGAATGCTTTATTTCGGAAGGTGTAATCTGTTTTGTATATTAATTTTAAAAGCAGATTTTAGAGAGAGCGGGAACAATTATACTCTTCGTCTCTCATCAATTAGTGTTCCTCATAATCAGTTAGAATAATTATTTTCTCAGTTTAATCTGAATTTTAAGAACGCGAGGTTGGCTTCTTATAATGCTTCCCTACGATCGTGATGACCCAAATAATTACTACACAATTGAGCTTAGAACACCTCATAATTTTGATCGAGGAATTGAGCAGGCAAATTATGAAATTTTAAACATTTACATACGAATTTAGCCTTCTGTTCTGGTACATCGTGTTCAGAAAAATGGCATAAGTTATTATTCTACATTATTAAGGCAGGCTGACTTTTATGAATTGACAGATGAAGGAACAGAATGGGTTAGTAAATAATAAATATATCGTAGAAATATAGAACAATTAATATGGAAATTATAATACTTAATTCTCCTAATTAGAGCCCGGATCGAGAAAGATCAAAAATCTTGGTTTCGAGATCGGTATTTTTTTGAAATATCGATCTCAATTCTCGTACGACCTCCGCAGTCCGGGCTCTACTAATCTTTTATAAAGGTGACGTTCTTGGAATTGATGTCTCCCACAACTTCAGATAGTATCACTAACAAAGGCAAACAAAATAGTTCATCGAGAAATTTTCAGTTCATTCGTGTTTCACTAAAAAAAGTCTATGAATGTTTGTTTCTTTTCATTTTAAGTATTGCACTAATTTGTAAATTCCTATCTTCTAGATGATGCTGATATCCATATTGTCTCCACATTTAATCCGGTAGAATAAATTATGTATTAAAATTACAAATTTATTTTAACGAAAGATAGACTGAATGCCATTTTGGAGAACAAAAGTTCTATTCTTCTCGGCAGTCACACCCGTTCCTTGTAGGATTAGACCACATTTGCTTGGGCGCTACAATGAGTAAAAACAATAATTCCACTGCAGATAATAATGAATTTAATGCTGAAAGGTCAATGAATTTGTATCATTTCTAATGTTAAAATCTATAAAATTTAGGAGTAAACGCGATGAACAGTTACGCTTGGTGCGGTTATTCAATGGTGGTGATTTTAAAAAGCAATTTGGACGTCAAAATTTTTTTTCAAATCGAAAGACATTTGGAGCAAATTCTTGTCGTAAAGGACTTGTTTGGCGTTCTCTAGATTCCTATGACTATGTATGCGTTACTGAGCAACGGTAATTAATTAATCAACTTGAAATTGTTTTATTTAATTATGACAGTCAAAAATTGGCCCAACGCGAGAATCTACTTCAAGAAAACCGCATTTCATATAATGGACATGCGATTAGATGCATTGAACCATTTCTGTCAAGACGCGCCTTCCCTGGCGATGAAATTTGTGTTTTGGCTGAGGAGAAATTCCACATCTTTAGAGAAAACTCGCAGGCATGTATTTATCAACAAATATTGCATATTTATCTTCTTATTTAGGCATATAGCACGTTGCTTCATGTTAATTTCTTCAATGGGGTTGATACAATCGGTCCATAATCATTGATGTTTAAAAAAATTGTTAACATACGATGAGGATTATTGTTCTTCTTAGAATTATTTCATTTTTATAAATTTTACGGGTAGGACGTAACCACCACAAAATCCTAATAAATAAATTTCGTTTTTCATTTTTTATTAGTTTTTTGTTATTTGTTTAAGTAAATCTTTTCTTTTGTCTGAAAACAATTGTTTTGTTTGTAAAGAGACAAAAAACCCTTTGGCAAATATTGCCGCCTTTATTTAATAGCAGATGGTTTTATTTTTTCTTTTTTTAAATTATTCCTTACTTTTTTAAATTACCTATTATGTCTAGTATATCTAATTATGAGACATTTCCTATCGTAAATTTTTTTATAAAATATTTTGGGTCCGATTTAGGTAACCCATGTTTTTTATGAATATTTGAAGCTGGCTTTTTTATAATTTTTTATTTTCAACTATATATGTATTTTGAAATTTAAAATTTACTTTACATAGTATACTTTAAAATTTAATTTTATTTTTGTAATAGTACATTTATTTAAAAAGCGCAGCTCTTTGTTTGTAGGTTCCGAGATTAGTTAAGAGTATTTTATAAAAATCCTCTCACCATTTTTAATTATGCAAGCGAACGTAGATACTATGTACTATAAATGCAAATAAGACAAATATAAAAGAAATTCTCGTGCTGCTTCAAGAATATAAAATGTAATTTATAATGAAGATTAATTATGCCTAAGATACATGATTACCTCCGAATTAGAAATAAAATTCTGAGGGGAGATTTAGCAGAATAAATAAAAATTGGGCGAATTGTAAATTTTGGCTGGCATGTGAACTCGATATTCTCGATTTTGATGAATAAAGTATCCCTCCCTGTTTATAACAAAGTATCCCTCCCCACTATTTGAGTCCAGATTAATTTTCTCCTCAAGCAGTTTAAGGAAAGCAAAAAGCAATCTAACGGCAAAAATCAACATTTATAAGAAAGCTAATTTGACCATTTTGAGGCAGAGAATAATAGGAAAAGTGATCTTGGACTCAAATAGGGGTGAGATGGTTGGCGCGATATTAATAAAAAGTACCTTGAGTTTATAGTTATTTAAATATTATCATACTTTTAATGAAAATATTATTATCCATAAAATTATCATAACAAATATTTATGAATTATTCAAATAAAACAGGAAAATAATATTCATGAAATATGTATATGGCGTAAACAATTTAAAAGAGGATTTGAAAATCATATTAGAAAACGGAAGTGAAATTATTCTCGCTCTTTTCAATATTTTATTGTTACAAGAGGAGAAAGCAGGCGCACTTTCAAGTGCATTTAACGCAGCCAAATAGCGCCTGACGTAGTTCATCTTATCAAAATTTTTTTTATTATTTATTCTTCTAATACATAAATTGTTTCTTAAATTTTAAAATTAAAAATTAAATTTCGCGATAATTATGCTAAATTTTTTCGCGGGGAATTTGAAATAATATGTAAGAAGGTAGGATGGTGTACTACATAGCAGGGATGGACAGGTCGAGGGAAAAGTCAGGTCGGGTTTCGGAAAATTTTTCGGATCGGATTTCGTGTATCAGCTCGGAAAAAGAGTCTGGGTTCTGTGTATCGAGTTTGGGTAATCCGTCCCATCCATGCTATAAGATGGTGTTTTTCTGAGAATTCTTTCTATAATAGGTCAACATACCCTTTGGGTTCAGTAAATCCCCCAGGAAGTGTTCTTTATTCTTTGGCAGTTGGAATAATTTTCAATTTGGCCGACGTTTGAATAAGCTGTATTTTAATAGCTCATCTCCTTTATTCACGCATTAAAAATTAATGACAGTTTCCAAATTTTAATTTTCTCTTTTTTCCTAGTAAAATATTTTCCATAAAGCAATTTAAAGAATAAATTTTATAAATTTCCTCCAATTTTACCTCTCCCCAAGGCTAAAACTCATTTCCTTCGCGCCTTACAATTCTTTAAATTTTACTCCTTTTCTCATTCATTCTCATCCAAGTTGACGACCTTGATATTCATTTGGGAATTTTAAAACTTCTTTTCCCCTAAAGAAAAATAGAAACGCTTCAATAAAATTGGAAAAAGTTAAATTATACTAGGCTTATCTTTCAGTTTTATTTTAATCATTTCAGTATATGGAAGACCTTCATTCTCCTTTATTTAAAAATCCAATTAAAAAATTAATTAAAAATTCAATAAAAATCCATAAAATTAACATCCAGATCTATATTTATGCTTTTTAAAATTTTGAATAGGTAATTCACACGCAATTGTGCGTTTTCCAAGAATAATGAAATATGCATGCTAAATTAAAATGTTAACACGCTATAACATAAACATCCGCTTACAAACATTCACAAACATATTGTTCTTGTACATTTAAGAATGAGCAATATAACCTAGATTTTAATAATACCAATAATTTATCCATATATTTACCTAGTTTTAATATGCCATCAGATATCATTAATACTTGTTGAACGATCCGAAAAATATCTGTAACGTTATATTTATTGAAACTCTCTAGATTTCTTTATTTATCAACTAAAATAATTAAAAAATGGATGTTTTGCATATTTGCGACTCAGATCCTGAACTTTTTGATAGAAATTCCACGACTCAGTTACTGGTCATTCAATGGCTTTCGACAATGGCTGGATTGTATAATCTGTTTGTTCACCCATTCCTTTGCCTTTTGATATGCCCTCTTGGTGTTCTAGCTAATTTTGTTCATATCTTGGTAAAAACTACATATTCTAATATTCTTTAATCAACGGATTAAAGGTGCTAACTAGAAGGAAAATGAGACGATGTGCTATTAATAATTGCTTGATAGGAATTGCTATATGTGATATATGCACAATGACAAGTTACCTTGTCTATATATTACGTTTTGAAATATGGACTCGAATTACGAGTATTAAAACAATCAGGTTGGATTTGCTTGAATTAATATAATAGAAATATTCTCAGTTATTTTTGGGCTACTTACTTACACTTTCATGCCACTAGTTCAATTTGCTTGCATACAATTGCCTTATACATGTCAGTTACAATGGCACTTATTCGATGGCGTGTAATGAGCCAACCATTTTCTAAAGTTGTTGTTCAGCCAATTTTATCTTGGTATTTTATAATTTGCTTAATCTTTAGCAGACATTAAAGGATACTAGAATTTTGGAGAAACCAAAAATTAGACCGCTAACTCAATCAAACTTAAAAAAATTTTTTAGGAAAATATTCGGATCAGTGACAGCTGTTGTTTCTATGCTTTGTATCCCTACATATTTAGTTCACGATGTGATAAACTTTGGTGCTTATTTTTTTAGTGTTGATATATCCGAATGGGCACGTTCTAATAATTGTCGTTATTTCAAATTAAATCTGTTCATTATTGGCATAGTTTTAAAGGTACCTAGTTAATGTATCTTACTGCTTCATATGTATTTAAATAGAAATTAGTTGGTTCCATACCCAGTGTGAAGTCCAGAATAGATTAATGTTGTTAGTCCAGCCGGGAATTATTCACCTCTCACTCCGTCAGAGTGATTAAACGGGCGACGACTACTTCCTCCGACCGGGCAATAAATATAAGAATAACTATTCACTTGACTAATTAATTGACTTATCCTTTCCTTCACTTATTACCGAGATTATATTTGTTATGGATAAGGTGAGGGGTAGCCGGAAAATTATATTATCATTTCTCAATCCTCCGCAGTACAAAATCTAAATATTATCTAAATTAAAAGGCTATACCTTGCTTCCTTCTTCTTTGGTTCACTCTTGCTTTAATGAGACGGTTACGTGAAAACAATGCTAAACGTGCACAATTGTTAAAAGACCAAAACAAAAAATCGTTGAACTATGACCGTACAACCTTTACACTCATCGTCGTTTTAGGAGTTTTCCTCGTAAATAAATTTATATTTGTTCCCATTTTTAATTTCAAAATTTAGTTGACTGAACTGCCTCAAGGAGTTCTGACTATTCTTAATGGGATATTCACTAACGACGTTCATACAGTTTTTTATATGAATCTTGCAAATCTTTTGGATTTGCTTTCGTTAATTAATTGTTATGTTGGATTTCTTGCTTATTGTTTTCTATGTACCAAATATCAGCAAACATTTGTTTTGATGATTTTCACCTGGTTAGATTTGCTTATTTGTTATTATAGGTCAGGGATCCTGCGTCCCGATTTCCGAAATCGGGAATTTTGTTTTTTTGTCGGCAGGATGCTTGTTATAGGTATTCCCATTTATTTAAAAAATTCCATAAGATTTTTATATTTTAAATTCATTTATGAACATTGTTGCTTATCTTTATTAACATTATTCTAGTACTTTTAGCATTGAAACTTTGTTCAAATGCTTTGGTGTCAAGAGAAATACTGTTATCACTAATCAAGAACGTCGGAAACGGGCTTCTCGTAAACAGTCCGCACATAAAAGAAGTTTAGTTAGGTCCAGTTACAATTATTCTAAAACCGATTGTGAAATGCCGCAAAGCGACAATTTGACAACTATTTTTGAAGTTGAAAGAGAACACCCTCAAATATATATTGATGAGAAAAGTAGTGGATCCAACATCGGAAGCAGTGATTTTTCAATATCAAGTTATTCCTCTTCTTCAGAATGTGACCAAATTGTCTTGCCTCTTTCAAAGAAACAGCATATTTTAGTACAAAATCAGATAGAGAATTTCGACAGTAAATTGGATATATATTTATAAACGAATAAATTTTTGAAATTTTTCAAGAGGCTTATAATTAGCTTATTTTCTCGACCAAGTGTCTCTTTCTCTCTAATAATTATCCACCCATTATTTATAATTTAAAAAATTATTTGGCTGAACTGCCACTTCATGAAGAAGCATGAGTAAAACAAGGAAAATTCTGTCCTGGCGTATATCTATTTAAAATATTTATTTCCTCTTTTTAAGTGGCTGGCTGGGTAGATCGATACACCAAAAAGCTTGACCATTGTTTGGCTTTTCTCAAGCTATCGGCATTTCTCCAGCATTTTCGTTTATTTTTTTTTGTTTATGAGCAACAACTTAAATTAAATCTTGAGCTAGGAAATTAATGTTGAAAATATTCTAGACGACCATAAGTTTCAGAACAAAAGAAGAAAGTTAACAATAATTTCCTCTTATGGTAGGAAATTATTGTTAAAAATGTTTTAGACGATCATATGTTTCAGGAATTCTTTCTAACAATAATATTTATTTATTATTTTATCAAATTTACAATTTAAAAACGTCTGTTTTACGTAGCTATATTTTAAATGTTATTCTTCACTTCTATCTCCCATATGGATTTGGATAATCCATCCGCTTAGATTCATCTGTAAACTCATGAGTCTCATTTGTATTGAGCTCGCCCCCAGAATAGTCACCTTCACTATGCTCCGTTATTTCATTATGTTCCGTTTGACTGCCGTAGTTGAAGTAAATACAGGATATTAATTTAATGAAATTTCCGTAAAATAAAATTGAGAGAAAATAAAATAAAAATAATATTGAAATCCTCATTTCTTCAAAAATTTTTAATTAATGGGATATTTAAAATAAAAGTTAAAACGTTGGATAGAAACTTTAGTCAATTTATTCATTTTAAATTTTGGGGAATATCTTTCAATCTATTATATTTTATGGATTATATTCACACGTAGATTATAGCCATTACATCTGAATAAATATTAATTCATTGCGAACCCAATGCTTCCGCATATTGCCAACAATTTATCCTCTGAAACAAAGTTGGACACATAATAGATGTCTTTTTTAATAATTTTTCTTGATAAAAATTTGATAGATTTTAATTTAAAAGACAAGTTTTTTATATCGGTCTGTGAAAAATGTCTAATAAATTTTTGGTAATGGTAAGGCAGATTATTCTGAGCTTTTTTGCTTGATATAGTATAATTTATTATATAACATCCTAAAGCTGGGTCGAATTATATCAAGATCGGTTAGATGAAAAAAAATGAAAAAGTTATTTATTCATTTAAGTCGGAGCTCGTTGATTTTAGTGCCAATTGAGGGCGCCTTCGAATTACTTATAATTTGTTAAAAGTAGTAAAAATTGAAAATAATTTAAAGGAAAAAATAGGTGTGAGCCGAATATTACAGAATTTTTTTAGTTATAAATAAGGCTGTGATTTATAGGCAAATGCCTATTTTTTCTGCAAGCTTGGGATGATGTAATACGTTCAAAAAACGTGTTTTTAGCTTGGTCCGAAAAGTCTAGCATGACTTTTAATTTGCCTATTTTTGCCTATTTTGGTCTTTTTGTGCCTTTCTGCCTATTTTGAAATTTTTGGTACTATTTTTGCCTTTTTTAGCGATTTTTTCGAAATTTTGCCTAAAAATCAATGCAAAATCTAAAAAAATCAGTCCTAAATTAGAAAAAATCAGTGCCAGGTCCCATTATTTATTTTTAGTTCGATAAATTGTTTATTTTTACTCTGTTCAACATTTTGAACTGGGACGATTGGGTTTTGGGACGTTTTGGGGTACGGCGTTTTGTGTTTTGGGCGAGATTTCCATTTTGTCAATTATAGACATTTTTAAAAATTTTACTCCATTTTTTCAAAAAATTATTAAAAATGCCGAATAAATGACAAAAAGGTTTAAAAAATAGTTTATAATTCAAAAAATGATGAATAAATGGGTATTTTCTTGCTTTTTTCTTAATTTTATAGGCTTGATAACCTTTTTTACGTGCCTATTTTTGTGCCTTTTTTGGCTTTTTGGTGCCTATTTTAGGCGCCTATTTTACTGATTTTACTTGCCTAACTATCACAGCTTTAGTTATAAAAATGGAATTTTAGATAAAAAATTAAATAAACTTATTTTAAAGATAATTTTTATAATTGTAAATTATTTCCTTTTTTAACAGTCGCATTTTTACAACTGGTTTAATTTTCTCATCAAAACTGTCTGTACATTTTATCTTAATTAATTATCAGCTGTCTTATTTAACCTTGATTTCCCCTCATCACTTTTTAGATAATTGGTTCATTATTTATGAGCTGATCTACATATTTCCTAAATTAGTTTAATTACCCAAGTTTAAGATTTCAGATAAAAAATCAATACGCCGAAATGGCACCCGCAAAATCTGAATTACAACAAGTAATGGACAAATTGGCTGCCTTAGAATCAAAAATCGATAATAACAACATAAAATTTTCCTCTTTCTCTAATGAAATTCTTCAAATCAAAAATGCTTTAACAACAATTGAATCAAAAATTCAAACAGTTGAAACAACAATTGAAACAAATTTTAAAAACAATGAATCATCAGCAAGCGAACAAGAACGCAATCGTTCTATTGTTATTATTGGACTACAAGAATCTAAATCAACAACGCCATCAATTCGTGTTGCTGAAGACAAGTCTGCAATCGAAGATGTACTCAACTTGTTGGGGGTTGAGAGCCCATTCGTTTCGTACAGAATGGGTAAGCATGACCCAACTGCTAAAGGTTGTCGTTTAATAAAAATTGTTTTTGGCGCTTCAAAGTTTCAGCGAATTTCACTTGCTGAATGGAAACGACACAGAGTGGAAATGAAAAAAGAATCAAAATGGTCTCGTTTGTTGATCAGGCCAAGTCTTACTAGAGAACAATTGGAAGCTGAAAGAATTGAACGTGCTAAGAAACGAGATGAATACAATAAAAGAACGAGTGCAAATGTGACTGAAAGAACAAAAAACCATTAAGAGGTCGTCCAAGATTCAAGGTTTTAAAAAACTCTTTAAATATTTCCCCTTTTATAAATGTCTATATTTTAATAGTAGGAGCTTGGTTAACAAATTAGATGCTTTAAGATTACTTTTACTTTCCAAGTCCTTTAAAATAATTTGTATTTCCGAATCGTGGTTGAACAAAAAGATCGATAATTCCCAAATTTTACATACTTCACCTTATTCCATTGTCAGATGCGATAGAAGTTCTAGGGGCGGTGGTGCTTGTATTTTAGTAGATAATATAATTCCCTTCTCTCCCGTTAAAATTCCTAAAAATAAAAATTCCGACATTGTTGCCATAGACATTTACTCCCCCAAATTTGACAAATTTCGAATAATAACCGTATACCGTCCTACCACAAACGAAAATTTTAAAGACTTCCATGAACTTCTTGATACATTAAGTTATTTAATATCTATTAATCATAACTACATAATCGTAGGTGACTTTAATTTCCCTAATCTAATCTGGAAGACCAACATACCACTCGCTCTCAACCACAAATCACCTTCTGAAAAATTATTTATCGAATTTATAGAAAGCTATAATCTATTTCAAGAAATCTCTTCCCCAACCAGACAAGATAACTATCTCGATTTACTTTTTTCCTCTTCCGCCTTTCGCGTTGTAAAAAATATTACCATTAATGCCCCCTTTAAAAATTCTGACCATAACACCATTGAATTTAACTTAAATTTTAAATATTTTCCCAAAAAACCAGAATTTATACTTGACTTTCATAATGCCGATTACAATCAAATTAACAATATCCTAATTGGTTTAAACTGGAATACCTTGTTTTTAAATTGCACTGATGTAGACTCCCAATATACCCTATTTTTAGAAATCATTCACCAAACAATCCGAAATTTCATACCGTTAAAAAAGATCAATAAAGACCTTACTAGATTCCCAAAACATATTCAAAAAATTATCTCATATAAAAATCTTTTATGGAAAAATATTAATAAACCTGCTATACGTGAAAAATATATTCTCACACAACAAAAAATTGATAAAGAAATTTCTCGTTTCTTTAAAAATAGAGAAATCTCAAAATTCAATGATTCACGATCTAGATTTCAGTATATAGGGGCTTTCCTTAAATCCAAAAAATCCAAAATTCCAATATTCAACATTAATGATAGACTTACCATTTCAGACAAAGATAAAGCCGAATGTCTTGCAATACAATTCAAGTCTGTCTTTAACTCTTCTAACTTTGATTCCTCTGATATAAACAATCCAAACAAAAACACATTATCCTTTATTGATATCAATCCAGAGGAAATCTATAGCACTATAAACAAACTCGACAATGTTAATAACATATCACCGGACGGCATTCCCAACATTTTCTTAAAAAACACCGCAGTCTCATTAACCACTCCATTAACAATTATGTTTAACATGTCAATCATGACAAGTAAAATTCCATCTATATGGAAAAAGTCAATAATCCGACCTATTCCTAAAAATAATAATCCTAACGAACCTAAAGATTTTCGACCTATCTCTCTCTTATGTTCAACCTCTAAAATTTTGGAACGAATTATTTCAAATAAATTAACTTCATTTCTTGAATCGAATAATTACCTTCCTGCTTGCCAACATGGGTTTCGTAAAAACCACTCAGTTATAACTCAACTCCTAGAAACCTATAATGACTACACATTAGCTATCGAAAATAAAAAATGTGTTGACGTTATATTCTTCGACCTGGCAAAAGCGTTTGATATTGTCCCCCACGATCGCCTTCTGAAAAAACTATATCATCTAGGTATCACTGGCGCATTACTAAATTGGATTGACGATTATTTAATAGACCGAACTCTTTCTGTTCTTGTCGAATCTGAAAATTCTAATGAATATCATATAACAAGTGGAGTTCCTCAAGGATCAATCCTCGGCCCTATTTTATTCATCTCATATATATTTGATATAATAGATTTCTGTAAGACAGATAATGTTACACCCAAATTATTTGCTGACGATTTAAAGGCCTATACCTGCTTTGATTTTCCAAATAAAAACCACTATTCTCCACTCCAAACATTTATCCAAAAATTCTCAAAATACTGCGAAATAAATGGCCTTAAAATCGCTATCAGCAAATGTAGCTCACTCCACATAGGAACTAAAAATCCCTTCCACCAATACTCTCTACAAAACATAAATATACCAATCATTCCACCCAACGAACCTATTCGTGATCTAGGCATTTATTTTACATCAAACTTAAAATGGGATTCTCACATTAAAATAATAACAAATAAAGCAACTGGAATTTATTATACTCTTATAAGATCTCTTAAAACTAATAACACTCAATTCCTAACTACTTTATTCAAAATATACGTCTTACCTATCCTCGAATTCGGATCTCCTATAATTAACCCTTATTTAAATAAAGATATAAACTCTTTAGAAAATGTTCAACATAAATTCTTAAAAATATTATACTTACGCTCTATGAAACACAATAACAGCCCAACATTACCTAATTATAAAGAACTCCTTGACCTGTTTAAACTTGAATCTCTATCGCACAGACGTTTAAAATCAAATCTTATCCTTTTCCATAATATTATCTCAGGCAAAATTAAATTAAAACATGATAATTCATTCAGCATTCTCCCTACCACTACTAGAGGTAACCCGCATAATTTATTTATACCCTTTTGTTCAAGCACCATTCGGAAAAACTCATTCTTTATAGACATCCCAAACATTTACAGAAAACTCCCAACAGAATTACAAAAATCGTCAATCGAATTGTTTCCAAAGCTCCTAAACAATATTAACTTAAACAATGTTTTATCAAAGCCACTTTCCATTCAATTGCCTCCAGACCTTATATAAAACAATTGATACATTTTTATTTATTTTATCTGAATGTCACGTTTTTATGCGTATAAATTGAATTGAATTGAATTAAAAGCAATGCCTAAATATTTTCCTTTTAACAAAGCTCAATCTACCTTATTTATTTATGGGATACTTAATCTTTTTATTAATTATTCATTTACTAATTTAAATAACCAGCAGTATTTTTGCCATAAAGGTGGATGTACTTGTAGTTGGATTTACTGGAGATTCTGTTCCTGGCCTCAGTCATTAATATTTTTTATATTTGATATAATAATATCATTTTAGTATTTTTGCACCGGGATTTAATTTGACACCCAACAGATTTAGTGGGTACAGCCGAACGCCAACTTGGAGCAGTTCTGGTTATTTATTAATTACTAATTAGAAGGATACTCTCCAAAAATACATATTTATATATCTACATATCTTAGGGTGCCGATGCATTTCGCCTGATTGTTCAATAACCTTTGATTGTGAATAGATCTTGAATATCAATTTGGAATATGTGCCAGCTACTTAAATCATGTATTTGGAAATAGTTCATAACTCTATTATGTTATATAATTTTATTATGTGATATGTATGATTTTAATATTCCATTTCTAAGCACTATAGATAAATCAACTTTATAATTCGCATAGACTTTCTGTCAACATCAGAAAACTATTAAAATTTTTCTAAAAAATCTGATAAAGTTTTGAGCCTGGGTCTTTTAAACTATTTTAAACTCCCCCACATTAACATATTATAATGTATTTGCTTTACTTATTTGGTATTCAATCTTTCTTGAGGCTTTTATTACTTTTTTCAACGGGAAAGAATAGAAGTGCAATCCAATACGTGTTTTGAAGAAGTTCCCACAGACTACCACGGTCGAGAGTCGCAATAGGATTTGGCCGGCATGAAAAAAATAATTGAATTTGGATTGATTCTTTACTTTTATAGCAATAAATATTTCTGCTAGCTTGTTTGGGAATTGAGAAGAAAGATTTATTTATTTACTATGTTTATTTATCTACTCCCTGATTTAAGCTTAAATATTTTTATTTAAAAATTTTTTGATTTTTTCTTATTTATCACATAAATTTTCAAAAGCTCAAACAATTTTTAAGCTTGAATAAAATGATTAAAAATGGGGCTAAATGGTCCTTAAGATCTAAAACAAAATCAGCTTCATCTGTACCGATAGTAAGTCCAGTAATTAAACAGAAAACAAAGAAAGGTCAGAGAAAAGGTGCCCGATCACGGTAAATATAGCGAAGATATTATTAATAAAATCATGTTCAAGCAATCATACATTGGCAAATTCAATGCCAGCTGTTCACATTAGAACACAGGTAGATATATAATATCCCTGTTAAACATTTTGTTAACAAATATAGGACATGTTAAGTCCGTTGGAACGTCAGTTTCTGGATGCTGCTGAAAAAGGCAATCGACCTACACTTGAATCCTGCTTGCAACAGGCTTCTTTATCAATTTGAATATTATTTGAATAGGCTAATTAATTGAATATAGGATCCAACTAAAAATATTATTAGCTAATTTTTTTAATCGTCAGCTTTTTAGCGAAACAGAATCCCATTAAACATAAATGCCGTCGACGCAATGGGTAGAACGGCTATTGAAATCGCAGTTGACAATGAAAATCTTGAGATTGTCCAACTTCTACTGATGCAAGTTATTAATATTTTTATTATGAGAAAAAATTTATCAAATTAGCCTGATGTTCGGATAGGAAATGCTCTCCTGGTAAGTTTTACCAGTATTCAGAATTAAACGCTATGTTCTCAGTGCTCGATACGAGAAGGAGTTTATGAGCTTGCTGAGGCACTTATCAATCATCCTTCAATCACTAGTAAAGTTTAAAGCAATAAATAGAGTTTGAACTCCCGTAATAAATAAAAGAGAGTATTTAACAATTTCAGAGGAAATGCTAGGAGAAGGATGGGCTAAATATTTGGATCCATCTGAAACTGCTACGTCCGAGTATTCCAGGTTCTTGTTGTCCTTTATTCAATGAATAAAATACTCTAATTAATGTACAGTGACATTTCGCCGGTAATTCTAGCTGCTCATCTGAACCAGTTTGAGATACTCCAAATGCTTTTGCGTAAGGATGCTATTATCGAGAAACCACACAAACATTATTGGTACATAAAATAATTATAATAATATTTTATTATTCCACATCATAACCATGGTAATTATCTTACAATTCATTAAGTTCTTGTGAGGCTTGCGAGGAGGAAAGGATCAGTGATGGATTGCATAGATCATTGAAACGAATTAATACGTTTCGTGCTTTGGCCAGCCCAGCTTGGATTTCTCTGACCAGCTCCGATCCTATCCTTTCAGCCTTCAAACTTAGCAGAGAATTACAAAAGCGTGCCAAAGTCGAAGATGAATTCAAGGTTGCTTATTAACAAAGCCTTTTATAGGGCTTTTTGGCCAGACCTTGCTATAACCTTTAATTTTAGGACCAATATCTGCAACTATACGGTATTTTTATCCCATTGCCAATATTGTTTTGTTACCAGAACAATGCAAGCAGTATGCTGTTGATTTATTAAATCAATGCCGTAGTACAGAGGAAGTTATGGCTGTTCTAAATAAGGAGGACAATTTCTGTAATGAAGAGGTTCATATGGATAAAATTCTCATAGGCGATTTAAAATTTGTACAGATTGATTTGAGTTCTGCAAAATGTTCTCTAGCTCGTTTGAAGCTTGCAATTAAATACGAACAGAAAACGGTACAAACATTTTAGATTTAGTTTAAAATTTTAGTCTATATCACTAAAGTTTGTGGCACACCCCCACTGTCAGCAATTACTCACGTCAATATGGTATTTAATAAGTTATGTAATATTATTATTGTAGTTTTGAATTTTTAGGTATGAGGGATTTCCTTTAAAGCAGCATAGGTCGTCATTTTTTGGAACCCTTGTTATCTGTCTACTTCTTGTAATAAGTTGGCCCATACTTGCAATTTGTTATATTTTGTTACCTAAATCACGTATTGCCGAAATTGTATGATTCTTTTCATATTTTTTGTCTAAAATATTTTAAGATGCGTTCACCGTTTATGAAATTCCTTTATTACAGGCTAATTTTTTCATAGAAATATATCAAAATCGAAGTTTAAATTTTAGCATTTCGTTTGGTTGCTTTCTTACATTGCTGACATTGGTGTTTTATATTTTTAGATTACTTAATGAAATAAAAATTTTCCTAATCAGGTTACCTTCGAGGCATATCGAACACAAACTGGAGAAATAAAAGGGGGCGGGTTGACGCGGGTAAATTTCGTAAAAATCAGAAATACTGCTGCGTTTAGGCAGCAGATCGTGGTCCCCCACCTACCGCTATAGAATGGTTAGTATTTATTTGGATTGTTGGCATGCTTTGGTCTGAAATGAAGCAGCTTTGGCAAGAGCGTTTAAATAAATATGTGCACCAGGTTGTTCGAATTCTCATATCCTCTCTGAAATTAAATTATCAAGTGGTGGAATTGGTTGGATTTTGCAATGCTATGCCTATATCTTTGTACAATCTCAATAAGAATCTCCGCATATTTAATTTATGTTTTGTGGAATTTTAACGAAGAAACAACACCAAGACATCTGATTCGCACACATTGGGATGCTTATGAGCCTATGCTAGTAAGTGAAGCACTCTTCGCTGTTGGAAATGTATTTAGGTCTTTAATTAAAATAATTTGTAATAATTTGTTGCTTCAGTTTTGCCCGAGTTTATTATCTATTTCAAACTAATCCTTATCTTGGACCATTACAAATCTCATTGGGCTGCATGCTTGTCGACGTCGCCAAATTTTGCATAATTTTTATACTTATTATCTCATCATTTTCAATCGGTATTTAAATTAACAATAATTAAAACATTAAATTTGGATTCTAATTTTCAGGCTTAGCTCAATTATACTGGTAAAGTATCCAAATTTATTTAAGTAAATCATCTATTGAAGGTATTATGATGCAAATACTCCTGTTTGCATTAAAGCAGGTCAATGTAAAACAATGCCTAATGCATTTTCCTCAATTGCAAATTCATATATGACACTACTCTGGTCGTTATTCTCAATAACAAAAGTTGAGGATACTGACGTATTAAATTTTAAAAATTTAATTATTCTAAAAGCTTTAATCAATTATTAATTGAAAGGTTCTTGAAGCACACCATTTTACTGTATGGGTTGGTCAAGGGTGCGTATATTTAACTTTAAAATATTAATACTCGTGTATCCCGATCCAGACTTCCTAATTCGGGAAGTATTACAAGTTTTAGAGCTCCCGATCCCAAACAATGTCATTCCAAATTTTTACTTCCTTTAAGGCTATTCATTCTTTATCATATGGCCTCAATAATTGTGTTGCTGAATATGCTAATCGCTATGATGTCTCATTCATTTGAAAGGATAAATGTACGTTTATTACAAAGAAATTTTGATGGAATTTTTTAACATATGTATTTAAAATAGGATCATGCTGATCTTGAATGGAAATTCCATCGTAGTAAGGTATTTTGCATCGATATTTTTCTTAGATTAAGTACATCCATTTTAGCTCTGGATTGCCCATTTCGATGAGGGTTTGTTTTAATTTTAGCTTTAATTTTTTTCATTAAGGTTCAACATTATCTCCTCCATTCAACATAATCATAACACCAAAAGCCTGTGCTAAAGCTGCGCGAGCAATTGTAAAATATTATTTTACATAAAAATTAAAAAAAATATATTCAGGTAAATACGATACGATGGTGTTTTGGGCGATATCATTACGACATTAAGGATGACAATAGAGCTACAATTCGAGTTTTTAAAGATTAACTTCAATTTAAAATAAATACTTTAGCGCCCGGGATACAGTAGAAAATCGCATTGTAGCATTCCGATGGAAACGAATGCCTTGAAGAAACCAGTTACTTATATAGAAATTATACAAAGACTTGTTTCTAGATTCATTCATGAACAGGTTTCTGTTTTTCATGAAAATTTTAAATTTTTAAAAATAATTAACAGAAGAAAACAATGAAAATGGATGGGGTTAATGAGGATGAACTAAAGGAGATAAAGCAGGACATATCCAGTTTACGCTTTGAACTTCGCGATGGTATTAATTAATAGGAACCAAAAATTAATTCATGAAATAATAAATTTTAGATAGGCGAAAAGAAATAGTTCGTTCATCTTCGCATATTGATGCTGTAAAGCGTGAAATCATGAGAAGTTAGTTTTTAGTTTATACACTCCGTTATTGAAGGTGCTGAGCCATGGATGTGAACTTTAAGATTTTTTATACTTTTTGGGGTAAAAAGTAAGGTTAAAATGTAGGGACGTTATATAAACTAAGTTACTGTATCGGAAACTATTGGACCATTTTATAAAAATTTTCTTTATATTCATGTAGGTATGAGTACTTCAACACGAGCACGTGTTACAATGCCAAGAAGACATTTTTCCTCGTTTAAAGAACGAGGAGTTGCAGAACTAGAATCAGAGGATTCTGATGATATAGAGATAAGGTTGAGGAGTTTTAAATTTATTTTCTTCCAAAAATTACAAAGAAATTTTTGTAAATTACTCTCAAATCTTTACACAGAAATCACATTGATTCATTGTCCACGTTTGGAACTGGAGCTACTCTTTCACCTACATTTTCTACTGCAGCCGCGCAACTCCTACCACCAGCCATAACTGTTGGTGCCTCTGGAGATGTGTCAGATGGAAGAAGTAATGAACATTACTATATGAGTGATAAGTTTAATTATGCGGAAAGACAACGTCCAAAACAGAAAACCAGTGATGCTTTTGAATTTTTTGTCGGCGAAACAGGAAGTCTTCGATATAGGAGTCGTACAGAAGCCTGTCAACGGGATTCTATTCGGTAACGGAAGAATCCAGTTAATATTTATATTTGATATTGCAGTTCGGATTCAGCTATGAACAAAAGGAAATTGACGTCTACAAAGAAATGTATGCTAAGCTTGAATCCTTCAAAATAATTTTAATGTTTTAGCAGTCAAAGATAACACCTCTTCGATTATCTCAATAGAAGTAATACATCGTTTGCGAGAGAGCATCAATGAGCAACTAAATCATCTTGTCGACCAAATTGAGCATCAACATGCTTTCCCCATGCATGGCGATAGAATTAGTTTGGAGGAATATTGCGAAAACGAGATTGAGCAGGATGATAATGGGAAAAATAGGGAACCAGATCAAGAAGTAAAATTAAGAGAAATACCTAGTGGGAAACAAAAATCATCGACCAAAAGTTCGCCATCACGCGTTTCATTTGCAGGTTCACTAAATATTTCGAAAAAGAACGAAGACTCTTGATAATCAGATAAATACCATCAAAATACGGTATAATGATTAAATAATGAAAATGAATATTCTATGATATTTTGTGAATTTATCTTAAATGAAATTATTTATGACTTATATGAAATATTAAAACATATCCTTAAGCACATAAATTCAAAAATCTTTCATTTTTTGATTGTTTATTGTTGATGAGCTAGCTTCATCTTCATCAACGTCCAATAATCTTTATAAAATTAATGAATCAACTAATATCAAAACCTTAGTAATTTGGTCACAAAAATCCATTCTTTGTTAGTCATTAATTTAAATTCTTTAGCTAATTTAGACTAAGAAAATGTGATTTTGCACTTCTTATTAAAATGGCACTGATTAATTTCACCATTTTTGGAAAAAATGCGAATTATATTACCTACCTTAAATTAGATTCAGAATTTGTAAGTGAACGACTAAGTGTTCTGCTAGAACGATACAAGACGGGTGGTGTATCTTTCTCTATAAGATGACGCTGCCTTGAGTGATAATCAGTTCCACGTTGATTAGTTTTGATGGAGGTAAATGTCGATAGCTGGACACTACTTTGACTTTCACGTACGGAAAAAGCTGCTACTATCGGTCTTTTACAAGTTGGTGCTGCTCTCTTGTAACCACATGTCAGCTGATTATTTAGTTTTAATGTCGAGTTCTTAGACTGAGAATCAACTCTCTCCCTTTCAAATGTGGAATATTTTGCTGATTTGAAGCTTCCTTCGTTCAATGCTGTAGTTGACGTAACTGCTGTAGTTACAGCTGTTGTATTCTTTCTTCTACTTCGACTTTCAACTTCCTTGGTTAAATTTATATTAAAATAACACGAGCTATATTAAACAACCTCTGGAATAAGAGATAACTCTACAACTCTTCTTGCGGCCATCGCTGTAGTCAATGCAACACGATTGAACTGAAATGAACAAAATATTAAATTAATAACATTCATATAAAATATTCCGCTGATAATTGCTAAGACTTTATCAGAGTTGAAGTTGGATGCTACATAAGAGATGTAAAGTATTACCTTTTGCCGTTTAGATAATCCAAAAAGCGACTTAAAAATTAAACGGTATTTTGAGCTGAATATTATATAAACAAGAGTAGATGTAGATGAATTCAAAGTAATCAAAATGTTTGAGATCTATGCATATATTATTTAATAAATTTTTATATTGTTTACCAACCTCAACTGAGCATTCAAACCACTTTAGCATTTTCTGATTCAGATACTCTTCAATTTCCGTATAAATATCTGGGGACTCAGTTACGTGAGATGCATTTGACATATTTTGATTTAAGCTAGATAGTGAATTTAAGGGTTGATCCATTAAACTTGGAGCCTAAAACGTATATTTTTTCATTAGATTTCGTTAAATAAACTCATAGATATTTGAAAAATACCGGTAAGACGTTTTTGTTACTCTCATCGCTAGCAAAGAGCATAATTGACTCGATTATTGAATTAAGAAACGCAAGTCCGTTACAAAGGAGAAAAAGCGCAACTATGGCTAAGAGCATCATTGTGATTGAGCGATCACGAGTTGAGTTGGAAAATTTTGGTTTAAACAGATCTGATGAAGGCTTCAGCATACTAAATCTCTTGTATTATTAAATTCTGGATTATTCTACCTTGAGTAACTGATCTTACTAATTGTCTTGAAAACTTCTGAATGTCTGGAAATTAAATACTGAATAATTAACAGTAAAATAATGACCGTGATTTTCGAAGTAAATGCAACTGCTTAACAATATTTCTGAAATCTTAAAGTTTACAAAAATTTTAAAATTAATCTTAAGAAATCAAAGAATAAGATTGAAAAATTAACCTACTCATTACTTGTCTGTCTATTCGTAGAATAACTTCTTTGCCTCATTCGGCTACTAAAGCGGAGCGCTTGAACCTTTATGAATTAAAGGCCTGGTTAAAATACTAAGATGATTACCATCTTCCAATTAACAGTTATTAATACACCAAATGGTACTATAAACATTAGAATAGTATATGCAATGCATTTCTTTATCAAAATGTAGGTTATGTTGTGAAATGGGGCAAGTTGGATCTGTCTTAAATATTTATAAATGGAAGTATTCCTTTTAGATAAATTAAACCGAGAAATTTGATTAAACCGAGAAGATAAACAGGGCACCACTCCAAGTTCCAGCCATGTAGGAATGTTGATGACAAAACTGAAGAGAATCGAGCCAGCTATAGCACTTTCTACTGGTGCCAACGAGACCCATCTCTTTGCCTAGATGTTTTATTAATTTGTTATGAATTTAGTTAGATTCCTATCAAACCTTGAAAGGATGACACACACCCAGAAAGCGATGAAAACTAACGAGAACTGTCAAATAAACGCCTTAAAAATATAAATAATTCACAAGATGTTGATCTATTTAATTTAAATATTTCAACCGCTAGTCTGAGCAGTCAATGCAAGTGGATACGAGTAACGTATGATATATGGGAAAAAGTCATTCCAGAAAAAGGAGTCAGTCTCTACAACAACTACAGGAAGTACAAGGAAGAAAAAATTGCAAATCAGAAGGAGTAGATCTGCAAAAATTATTAACTTTTAGAGAAAATAGGAATTGAGATCAAGCTACCTGATATGGACAAAACAAGTAAGAAATGGTTTACAAGTTGTTGTCGCATCTCCATGTCCATAAAAACAACAATGTTCATCAAATTAGAGATAATGCCGAACAGACTGAAACCAAATAAATTATGGGGTTAACAATAGAAGTATACAAATCCATTTCTAATTAATTACCTAATCGGAGCATTAGCATAAAAACGATAGCTGCGCTGATCTGCAGAGTAAACGTCTTCTGGACAGAGCGACAGATTTGTTGAAGGTTTTTGTGGGTCAGTTACTACTATTGTTCCCTTCATTATTTTTTGAATTAATTAATTTTTTTGATATAATTCAACTAATTAATTAAAATTTAAGTTTATTTTTAAGAATATTAGAGTTGTGAATTAAAAAAGCAATTATGTTTTAAACAAGAGTTTAAATAAATTCTAGAAATAAGGATTACTCGGATGAAATTTATGCAAGAAAACGTGGGATAACATGGCAAATTTTATAAGAGTAAGATAAAAACGGAAGAGAGCATTTAATGGCGAAAAAAGAAGCATTTTAGTCTTAGCTTTAAAATTAAAAATGAAATTAATCCCTAGATGTACTATGCTGTATAAAAATATCATGACTTATAGATTGGTATTACTTATTTATCTTAGCTTATGCCATATATGAATACGTATTTATTAAAATAAGATGGCATGAAATACACCCAATAATTTTGCTGCACCGGTGTAGCTGCATCTGGCAGACAAATTTTATGTTCTATAAGTTTAATTTCAATTAATTATCGAAGTGAAAAAACATATGTTTAAGCTGTTTCTTGTTGTCTGAGATTGACAGAAAATAATGGGGGATAAAACAAAAAACAATGAATTTAAATTTATCAATAAACCCATCGAATATCTAAAAATATTTGAGTTAATTCCTCAATTATGTTATCCTATACATATGCTAAAGAAAATAAAATCCAGTAAAATTTGTAAAAAATGCACTGGATTGGCTCGAAGTAAAAGAACAAATCCATCATTGTATGTATTTTATTAAAGAGAATGCGCACATTTGACTCCCTCTTTAATAATCTTACTTCCCTTCATCAATCTGGCAAATCCGGCAGCCATAAAAGTGAAAGAAACTATATGTGTATTTACAAGTAATATATTTTCCTCCATTATTGGATTTATAATCCGCAAAATTTATATTATTTTATATCTGTAATACACAATATTTTCTTTTCATAATAAAGATAAATAGGATCCGGAGGTAAAAACAAATTAAAATATGAAGCACTACATAAATTGGAAAAAATATATGAAATTTTTTTGGAAATAATTTTTTCTAACTATTAAAATTTTAATGAATCTTAAGTTTTATTCTTTGTTAAAAAAGACCGAAATAGATTTTTTAGGTTCGAATAGGGGCAATATAGACTTATTGTTTCGACCCAAAAAAGTTTTTGTGCTTATTTCATCATTACTAGTTCGCAAAAAAATATGTAAAACACTAAAAAACACTAATTATTATGAATTTAAGAAGTATATGTATTAAATTCTTTGAATTCTTCATTATAAATTTTAATTAGTAACTTTCATACAAACAAAGTAAATTACATTTAATAAATAATTAATCAAAAAAATATTAAAATAAAAAATCTTTCAAGTTAAAAAGTTGGCAAGTAAGTGATAGTGAAAGTCAATTATGTTGTAGCTGTAAATTTACAGAGATCGGAGGGCATTTTGTAATTTACAAGGCAGTCTCAAACGCAAGTTTCTGATTTGCGGCTAATTCTTCCTCCCATGGCAATATCAGACTAATATTTATATTTTTTTAGTTTAAATTATGAAATGATAATTACTGGATAGCTCCTATCACGACTTAGTTCAGGCATTGAATCTGCTACACTGCGCCCAAAATCCATGTCTGTTTGCTTCAAGTTGTACGGTGCGGCCGTTCTTGGCCTGGTTGGAGGTGGTGCTTGTTGAACGAATACAGGATGTTCGAATTCCATAGATCTTTTTAGATGGATATTGTATCAATTTTAAGATAATTGCTTCTCTAAGAAACATACCTTCCCATATTTGTGATATTAGTTTTGGACGAATTTTGCAATGAATATCGCTCACGATCCAAAACAACTCCTTTTTGTGTAAAAGCAAAACTAAATTTTGATTTAAGTATTTGCTTTGGATTAGTAAAAATTTAAATTACTATGTGGCCAGCATGGCAATTAAAAAGGCAATAAAATGAAAGAAACAAGCAGCCATTTGAAGGAAAAAAGCTAGGCCAACCCTTTGCTGATAAATGTTCAAAATTAAAATTAGTTTCAAGTTTATAAAACCTCATAGGTGCCGACAATACCCTTGATGAAACGATTGTCTGCTCTATGGGAAAAGAAGAAAAAGACACCTTCGGCAACGGATGAAAGAAATGCTGAAGGTGCAATGATTTATAATAAATTTAAATTATTATATTTACTGGTCAACAAAGTTGTAGCTGTAAATAACAATGAAAGAGATGCGTAACAACACCCACAAGCACCAAGACAAATTGAGAAGAATGAAGTGATCAGGGCAAGAGCCTATAACTTTTTTATTGAAAATAAATCAAAAGCGTGCTAGGCAAATTAATTTTTGAATTATTTTAATAAAGGCATACAAGCATTATCAACGTTGAAGTATGCCATCCATAAAATTTATGCCGATTTACTTCACCAACAGGTGAATTATCATCCTCTAGGTCAAATGTGCCAGAATACCTTTAAAGACTAAATTACTTTGAAATCCGAAAAATGTTTACTTATCGTAGTCAAATTTGTAAACACAATGCAAAGGTTCATTCATTGTTGCATATCTAATAGTAGATTAATTTATGGTGATAAGTTTTTTATAAGAAGTTATTATAAAATATAGACCTCCGAAGGAGGACACCACCTCCGTCGCGAGTATGCCTTATGCAGTCCAACCAGAGGCCATGTTCATGAATTGAGTTATACTCTTGCAGATTTACTACCTGGAAAATTAGGATGGTAGAGGGAATGTGAACCAGTGATAAGAGTGATCTAAGCGATCTATCTCTTTCAATAAGTTTTTAACATACCTGCCATGATGGAGTCAAAATTGCTGCAATAGAAAGACCCATTCCTATCAATGTAAAAATAGTAGAGCAGAAAATAACTGCTTTTCGTAATGTTTCTGCCATTTAATTTGCTTATAAAAATAAAAGATTAAGCTTTATCCAATAGTAAAAATTGTGTCGCTCAAATTCAGATTTAAAAATAAAAACACGCCTTTAATTCCTAATCTTTACCATAAATATTCAAGGACGTTTGGCATGTTTCTACATATGAGAAATCATTGTAGAAATCTTCTTCGATAACAGAGAAAAGTAAAAGAATGTGAGTCGTTTGCTAGTGCCGATGTGCGTTTCGTTAAAACCCATAAATTTACCTCGCCAACCGGCTATTTCCAGCCGACGATTAAAACGACGGGCGAAAACGAATTGCCTCCAATTCAAAGCGCATTGATCGAAGGGAAAGAGTTTGTGAGGAAATATGCATGTAGCTGAAAAGCTTATGCGAGGAACAAACATAACTCAGTGAGTGCTAAATAAAGTGGCTTGGGGAAGGAAATAAAAAGATCGAGGGGGATTACATGAGCTGGATTTTTATTTCTTTACTTTTAAGGAAATTAAAATTTTAGACCCTCAGGCTTTCAATAGAGATTAAATCTTTGGTTTAAATAAATCTTAAAATTAAGGTATCTTTAAACAAATGAAAAACTATAGTTTTTCCAACCGAATATTTTTCCCTTTATGGTCATCGGCAACAGCGTGAGCGCTCTTCTTCAATGTTACAACCTAAGGAGTAGAGCGCAAGTTAGCAGAGGAAACGAAGAAAATGGGAGCATTCCATTCTTTACTGCAATAACAATAACAACAACGCATGCATTCCTTTATGAATAAATGCATGTGTGTGACAGCCGCCAGCTTCCCTACTTTTTCCACCTTATTTATACCTCCGAGCAAAGATCAATACATTTTTGGTTCGCAACGAAGAATTTTACAACCAAATAGTATAGTAAAGCAAAAAAAAAATTATTTTTAAATTAGTAAATAAATAAAATATAGGTATGTAACAGGGGTATGCCGAAACAGTTTTTAAAAAGTGAAACACGAAAGGCGAAAATCCGCGAAAGGCGTATAATAGTAAAAATTATTTCATAATTTTAAATAAAAATATTCATTAAAAAGGAAAAAAATGGATATGTATTTTATAAAATTGTTGCTTCGTTAAAATTTTTCTCACTTTTCACCTATTCTTTTTTCATCTAAGCGATTATTATTTAGATTATGAGTTTCATTATCTTCTAAGAATGCTTCAGCCATGCATTGCACAATTTGTATCCATTTAGGTTTTGTAAATTGAAGTCTATATTCTGGCAATTCAGTCAGTTTATGCATATCCTCAATTGTGCGACATTCATTTACTAATTTCTAATAATTTGACAAAATAAAATATCAATCAAGTAATAAATTTGCCTGAAAATTTTGATCATTTTTGACTAGCTGTCGCCATCTCAGCATTTCTTGTTCTGTCAATTTTCTTGTGCCATAACCTAAAATAAGCTGCTTAAATTTAACATCTATTTAACTAAACTAACCACGAATTTTATTGACACATCCAGTTAACACTTCCTTGTATTTTTCATCAAAATTATGTTGTTTTGATGCTGGGATGGAATATTCACCTACAGATTTATCAAATATGTGATCAAAAATTTTGTTTCGATAGAAATTCGAATTACTTTTAAATTCTGTTTTCCTTGGAGTATTTTGCTCGTTTGGCATCATATTTTTTAATTTCATTTCAGCTGAACGATAAATTTCCGTAATTGACCGGCAAGCTGCTGCAGCATTTAAATCAGCATTGATAGCATTATTGTTACTTAAATAACGTTAATATAAATTGTTTTTGATTTTCTGATCATTACGATCAACTAATGTTTTTCTGATCATTTACATATGATTAAATAATAAGCCTTAATTATTTAATAGGAGACTTACTCCCTTTTTTGCAATCCATTCTCATTCCATATAAGTTCATCGTCAGAATTCAAATTATTGTTGCTGTATTTATCATTTGCAGTGTTTATTGTCAAAACTATACAAAATAAACTCTATTATGTATATGGCATTATTTATAATTTACCTCCTCTCGAAATTGTTCCCTCAGTTATGCATCCACTCCTGAAATTCGAAGAAGATGAAGAAAGTTGCTGTTGTTTTTTTCTTATAAGGACAGTCGTCTGATTTTGTAATTTTTGTAAAGAACCAAAATCAAGACGGTCGAAATGCCTTCATGTGAGAATTATATTAGTTATTACGGTAATTCTATAATATATAACGATAATTATTACTCATTTGTTATCCCAAAAGCGGTTGGTTTGTTGTTGTTAGCGACATGGTTCCGCAACTCTTGTAAGTGATCAACACCATACTCCTCGCATGCTAGAATATCTCATAATTTTATTTGTATTTTTTAATTTACCCGGGGACAAGGATACAGAAGAGGAATTATTTTCTAACACTGGAGATGTATGCCTAGAATTTATATGATTGAAACGAGAGTGATGCTGATCAAGCTGATTTTTTGACAAGCGATTTTGCCTGAGCCAGTAGAAAATTGCAAGCAACACACAACCCAAAAAGAAAATTCCCAAAAGAGCTATCTAATTAAAACGAATAACATTAAGAGTTGTTCGCAATGTTCACTTATACCATGCCAATAATAACAAATGAAGAAATGGAACTTCGACGTTTCTCCCAGATATTATTTGAATCAGATTCTGCTTCTTTATTAAAACGTGTAGCTGCGATCTTGAATAGATTGGCAAATGAATTTATAGATTATAGTTTAGTTACCTTTTCTGGATTATCCTCTTGTATCAGATTAGTGTTAATATTTCTCTCAATATCCCCTCCAAATCGAGCTTCATTTTCTGTAGTGGGGATATTGCTACAAAAATTATTATACGATTATTATTATTAAAGATCCTTGTTATTACAAAGAAATAGATGGGGAAGGAATTTGGAAAATTCCTGTCGATGGATTAGCTTTTTGATGCTGCACTATATCCGAAGGCAAGAGCAATGGAAGAGTTATCTGACTGTCAAAACTCGAATCAGCAGACTCTTGTTTCGAAGATTGCCTGAATGATTTTATAATTCTTAATAAAATTCTTCTAACAACTTTAAATTCTTTTCATTTCCGAGAGAGTTTTCAATTAACGCTGTTTGTATTTTTGCTGATGGTCTTGCAGTTGCACTTCGTTGTGGCAGTCGAAACTCGTTTATCTTAGGTAGTCCATAAATACATTTCTTAAATGAGCTACTAAATGAGTTACTAAAAATCACATACAAATTCGTAATTAAGATCTTCTGAAAGTATGAGACCAGGAAAACTGCATAAAAAATTATTTTAATCAGTGAATTTATCAGGACTGTTCCCTGTTTAGAAATAGCTAATTACCTGGCTATTCGTAGAGTATTTTCATATACTCCTAAAATAATTTAATATTTAACTAAATACATCAAATATAAAATCAAGGCACCTGCAGAGATCATTCTTGTAGCGCAAGGATCATTAGGTAAAGCAATTTGAACAACATATCGTAGCTCACCGTTACCTTTTAGCCTGCATTCTGTACGCATGGTGTTACCAACCTTAAATGGTTAATAAATTCATAATTGAGTTTAAAAATCCAAACAATAATCCATTCGTGAAATTGTCCTTCTGGGTACATTTTCTGGTTGAAATGAATATTAAGTGTGATCATTTTAGGTCCACATTCAGCTGATACTATTTAAATTTATGAAAATTACTAGATAAATAAGACTAGATCAAGAGATTAACTTACTCTTGACTTTATCTTCTTCTGCATTTCCCGATAATATTGGAAATATTTGTTGGGCATTAGCTTGCCTTACACTGTTAAACATGCTTAATTTCTGCTTATCAAGGTCAAATAAAAGTATACTGAATATGTACATTAATTCATAATTTTTAAAGACCATCTCTAAGAAACTTAATGAAATAGTATATTTTATAATTTTGAATTTTAAAAGTTTGAAATGTTTTGGGATGTAAAAGATTTAGGGTGTAAAAATTAAAATTCAAAATATTAAAAAAGCAGTATTTTGTTTAATATCCTGCGCGCCAAACCGTGAAAGCTTAGCAGGTTTTAAAAAGATTGACATTAATACTTTAACAATTATTATTACACATTACATTAATTTTATTAAATAATGGATAGGAAATCGCTTATATGAATCGTTAATCCTCAAATATTTTGGGTCCTGCATATATTGGTGATCCAATAAATTGAAAAAAATAATTTATATTACGCGTGTAAAATCAAAGTCTAATAAGGCATAGGTTGATTGTTTTGTCTATCGAGTGTGTAAATAATATAAACCAATATCCAACAAACACAAAAAATAGGCATGTATTCATTCAAACTTCCGACTACTATTGAGCTTTCCCAATTGTTGTTTTCGTGCATTCTTTTCACCCGATTCTTTCTAAGCTCTTCCTCTTCCAAAATAATAATCCACACACAAAAAATCCACTCACATCCAACGTCCCTGAAAGAATTCAAATATCCTCTACCTCAGCTACCTGACGCCAACAGAAAGGCGCAGAATGCAATTTTTGCAAAGCGTGATGGCCACCTAATTATCCAAGTAATGCGCACAGCGATTGAGATTACTAATTAAAATGAATATAAGACAAAGAAGTTTATGGAATATATTGTAAAATAAAAAACAATTTACAAAATTATTTTGAAGTTCAATAATAAACAGTGCTGGGTATATCTCTGGGAGCTAGCTCTGGAGATAGAGTTAAGGCTGGAAAAGGTTGGAGCCAAGTCACAAACCCCCAATACCCAACACTAATAATAAACTGATCAAGATAATGAGAGATTTTATAATAAAAATATCCGATTTTTTTATCAATATCCAGCAGGGTAAGTAGCAGTCTTACGTCGAAAATCACTTAATAAATTTAATAATTTAATAAATATTTAAAAAGATAATTAAAAAATGCATTGAATATTTTTTCCTCAAAAAAACTTTCTTTTATTAAAAACCTGTTCCCGTGAATGAATCCATCGTCCATTAAAATTAGAGCTTGTACAACACTAGCTTGTTTTTCTATTGCTAAATAAAAAAATGTTTTTTAAAAGTGAAATATTGTAAGAAATTTAATAAATTTAATGCAAGCTAGGCTTTTTAAAAATAAAATTTAATTAATACAGGTCATATTTTGATGCCGTGTTTTCACCAAATGCTTTATGATTTGCTAAAAAATGATTAAATATTATATAATCATTTTTAAAGCAAATACATACTTGAGGTACAGTCTTTTCAAATTCTCTGAAATGAGTGTAATTAATATTTAATACTTATTAATAGGGTTGCCAGCTTGCTCGAACCTAAACTCGAAAGATTAAACAAGTCAAACGATCAAGCGAGCCGACGGCAACCCTGTTGATTAAATATATTCACGTACGTAACATGAGGTATAAACTGATTATGAAAACGAGGTGCATCAACTGAATCTTTTACTGTCTAAAAGCGGAAATAATTATAAAACTGTTTATTCTCAACAAAAACCTGATTAAAGAGAAGCGCGCGAATCACAGTCTAAAATTTGAAAGAATGATTTTTATTATCTTTGACATAATGGAGTTAGATTAGAGTTAGACATACCGGGATAACCGTTTACCTTGGGATAATGAATACTTAAGTTTAGATTTACCTAATACCCAATAATTAAAAATTTAAACAATTGGTTTAAAAATATTAAAGATTTAATATTCGATAATTACCTGTGCAATTGCTGATATGATCCTTAAAATATCATCTTGATTAAAGATATTTAGATAATTATTTACCTAGACCCTCCCGAAGCACCAATTGCCATTTTAACCTTTTTTAATAGATATAATTAAATTAAATGTAATTCAAATTTCAACCTTTCCGCTATTTTTGTTGTAAATTACCTATTAATTTTAAAGCAACAATATTTAAATATTAATTGATACTGTGGGGCTCATAGAAGACATTGGCCTTTTTTTGGGTAATATAAAATTCTCAGGCGATGGCGAAAAGCCAAAGGCATTGGTTAAATTTGGTGAGCTAAAATATTAGCTATATAGAATTTATTTGATCACAGAAATGTATGTAAATTTTTAAGCACAAATTCAACCTGAAATCATCCATTGAGTCATTCCAAATTATGCCTAAAATACTTATATTGCTAGAAATTTGACTTGAAATTTTACCCAAGGTTGGAGACATTCTCTTCGAGCCCAATCTTAAATTAAGGATATTTCTATTAATAAACATCTGTTAATATAACAATTGATTAATTGAGCTAGTCGCCGAAACGGCATTTCCTTCATGATCAATTGCTACAACATGTGAAGTTCCTAAGATTTAAAATTCTAAACAAAAAATATCGAGGTTTCAACCATGATCAGGTACATGGCCAGTCAAGTCTAATGAATAGTATTTCATTGGCTGAGCTTCGTTTGGAATAAGCGATGCTATCCATTTTGCAAAGGCACTTAATCGCAAAGTTTAATTTTTATCTCACAGAGTTTATTTTATTATTAAGGAGATTATTAGACTTTAGTGCTTAAGTATAATATGTATTTACTGTTTGGTCATATTACGGCTAACATGTCTTGCGTTTTTCACAAATGCCGCATCACCTGCATGGCAATTATTGAGTTATTTATTTTCAACTTTTAATCAAGCTTGCCCAGTTTTGTTCTCTGCGCATAGGCAAACTTCTCAATTTCAATCAGTCGATGATAAACTAGTGGATCGTCCAAGTTTGCCTCTTCATTACGGTAAAAGTCTATAAATTTTGAAGAATTCCATTGAAATTTCTATATTTTACAAACGGGCCATAATGCCGATGATAGATTGAGTGATGGCAAATGAAGATGGAGGCGGTGGGCCACACATAACCAGTTCCTCTGAAAGCAGCTCACTTTCTAACGGAGCTTCATGCAAAACTGATCTAAGTTTTATATCATATAATAAGCAAAAATTTTTTTTGCAAACTCGTATTGCTCGAAATCTTCAACTGTAATATATCCTCCATTGTCTCTAATTTCAGCTGCCAAAGTTTGCGCTATCCCACCTTTTAATAATATGTATTATAATTAATCATAAAGAACTCAAATATGTATGTGATATTTAAGAGTACACCTTTGTAAAACAATTCAACAGGATTTTGTGAATCTGACAACTCAACCAGCTTTTAATTAACAAAGTTTATTTATCACTGAAATAATTTATAATTTTTCTACCAATTCTGCCAGACGCTCCCGCTTCATCATATCACCCTCTTCGTAGACTCGACCCGTTTTCTTGTCAACGAACACGCGACTAAATTTATACTTTATATAAAAGTATTAATCAGATAGCTGACCGCATGTCTTCATCTTCATTTATGTCACTTTCTTTCTGTTGCAAAACCATTGCCAAGTTGGATGAGACAGGAAATCCCTCCCTCGCCAGTTTTATAGCCGGTTCAAATATCCTCTTCCAGGATACACGAGATGAACCAAACTTTGTAAACGCAGACCAATAACCATGTAATTCTCCTGGTACAGCAATGGAACTGTGAATGAATTTAAAGAATTTTAATATAGTATTTTTAGTACCGATATCCAATGATAGATTCTCTATGATCACGCTGATACATTACTGAATTTGACTTAATAGGCGCTACTTCCCGAGCGTCTATAGTTTGACAACGCTGCAAAATATGTTCAGAATTTTCAATAAACTATATTACTTGAGTGCTTGTATTGTATATTGTCATAAAAAATCCGCCTCCAAGTCCCGAGGATTGAGGATTAATGACTCCGATACAGAGAAAGCTTGCTACAAAAAGAATAAATTATTTGAATTCAATTGCTAGCCTTGGAATATTTTTCAATACAAATAAGAATTTGAGAATCTAAAAGGTACTAATTATACCGATCATAGCATCAACGGAATTTCCGCCTTCCATCATAATATCTCTAAAATCATGAAAATTTATTCAAATAATTCTAATAATAATTTCAATTTTAATTATTTCACCTTCCAATTTCACTGCAAAGACCTATTAATATTAAAATTTAATTGAAAATAATGTCAGACAAAGCACCATGATCAGTTGCTACAGCGGCACGTCTATATTGCGCATGGAGACTCCCAGAAGGAGGAGGCCATTTTAATGGTTGTGGCACTGAATTACTACTGCTATTCCTTCTGTTTTTCCGTTGTTTAGACAATTCCATCCCATCAACTGATAGTGGTCCAGCATCCCCATCAGTGATTTTATTTTCCCATTCAGAAGAATTCGGTGCTATATCGTTGGAACTTTCAATTGTTACATTATCCTAAATTAACATATTTCTTTGTTTATATTTTTAAGATATTTTGCCTCGTTTTTTAAATTACTAGTGATATTCCCTGTTAGTTCATTCGCTTCATTCGGTCTTGAAAGAGATGAAGATGAACTATTGTTCCTGTTTTTTGTTTGATCTTCTTCATTGCTTTTTAGACTCAATTTTAAAACTAGTATAACAGTTGCGACCATAAATGTAACACATAAAATGCTGATAATTATAGCGAACCATTTGAACCAGCTTGGATAAAATTTTAATTAAAATCTGAATTAAAATACTACCTATTGCTTTGCTCTCGCTTCTCCATTTGGAAGGCACTCGGAGACGAACCTGTTTCTCTTGAGGAATATTCATTTCTCACCCGTGACATTAATATGAAAAATGGGCAAGAAAAATCTTCAAAATAATGGGCCAATTAAATTTTTTAGATAAGAATAAGAGTATAGAATTATAAAATTTAAATAAATGAAATATTTAATCAAATTATTTAAATTTTAAAATCAATTAGAGACAAATTTCATTCAAATTTTTTAACAAAAAGTTGCAACGATTTCTCTTAATGTCAGTCTCCCGCTGCTCATCAATTCATATTTACTTGCATTTTTCTCCCTTCTCACTCTCGACTATTAAAACCTCAATTTAAAACGTTCGTTCGATTAAAAAAGAAATACGAACGAGAGAAATTAAAAATGAGCCCAATCCCCGCATAGGCAATAAATAAATATGTATATCTTTGTAGTATGTCCTCTCAAATTTAGAGTAATTTAATGGTTATTTCGCTCCTAAATTTATGTGCAGGAAACCACTAATTTTTGCTCAATGCTCTTTTTATTTCAACCTTTTTTTTCAATTTTTATTCCAACCTTTTTTTCAAAATAGAAACAACCCCAAGATATATCTAGTGTATGTTTTAGAAATTATGAGAAGTAGGTGTTCACTTAAAAAATTATATCAGAGAGTTGTTGGAGTTACATCAGTCAGGACCGGAGTTCCACGCAAAAAATCCCAAAAAACCTCAAATGGATTTCTAGTTAAAATATTTTATATCCAGTCCTATCTATCCCTTTTTCCAAAAGATAATTGCCAAAAATTGTTTTAAATTTATCTATAAAATCGATGTAAATGTATTTTAATAATAGAGAAATAATTGTTGGAACATCGATTTAATAAAATTTTAGTAAAATATTTTAAAAGATATAAGTGAAGGTATTAGAATTTTTCATCATTCTAATTCAGTTAATGAGGATAGAGGGATTTATCATTATATTAAAAAATTTAATATTTATAAAAGCCCTAAATGCACGGATTCTTCATCCATCAAATTAATTAATGGCACTAAAAATGAAATTAAAATGGTTCTTAATGATTTTTATTTTTAGAATAATCATGGGATTTATTAAAAAGGGATTTCTAGCTGCTTTTCTTGAAACAAAAAATATTCTTAAAATTCTGGTTATTCGATAAATAAACTCGAGAATTTCGAGAATTTAAAACAACAGGTAAACGATTGAGAGAACGCAAACATTTACACTTTTAACGTCTGAAAATTTAATTATTTGTAAATAAAAATGTGCGCAGGATGTAATATATAAAAGTGAAATTAAATTGCTCAAAATATTAAACAAACTTTAACTTGAGTTAAAAAATTAAATTAAGGATTGAATTATAGTTTGAAAAGACGTTAATAGTATTGTTAATAATAATAATGTGAAATTATTAAATAATAATAATATTTAGTAATAAATGCTTAAAAGAAAGTATTGTCAACAATATAACAATAATGCGATAATTTATTACAGCTATTATTTGATTATTATTAAGTATTTATTTTATTATTAAGTGTGCCTTTTATTATAAATACCACGATTTTTAGAACACACGCCCCATGTTATATTAGAGCACATAAAAATGCTAAACTTTTTATTTTTTATTCATTAATTTATAATTTTACAATGAAAAGATCTTTAAGAATACAATAAATTTTGATAATAAATTCGTTTTACTCATGCATTACTAATCTTTTTGGGTATTTCTGTAAGTCGCCTCGACCTAATCTTACCAGCTAGAAGAGGATTTAACGCATAAATCCAATCGAAAACCTTAAAATAATCAGTTAAATTTTATTATTAAATAGGTGATTTTACGCATTCCCCTGCCAAGGGTTGCATGAAAAATGCCCGATTATTTGTATAAACAGAAAAGGCATTTTCCATGCCAACCACCAATTGTTGTCCATCTTCATATTCAATCTTGGAAATTGCCAAATTTATTAAGCCTCTTACTACCTAAAAATTATTGCGATTATTTTTTATTTATAACAATCACAAAACCAAATCTTTTTCATCTCTATATAGCAGAATATAAGGTCTTCGAATAACCACCCATCTTCTAATCCTAAAACATATAATTAGTAATTTTGTGAATTGTAAGAAGTCTCTCACCATTCATTGCGCACTCCTTCCATGAAATTCATATATCCTTTTCTTGAAACAATTAAGCCTACACGCTCTTCTGTTACCTAAAAGTTTAGTAATAAAATTTTAGTGATTTTTTTATCAATTTTTATTTTCAAATTTACATACATCAGGCAAAAGTCTTGTTGAATTTTCATCCTTGAACATGCAATTGCCTGAAGTTGACCTTTTCATAGACGATTCGCCTCCAATTCCCAAATCTGGGGCATTCAGATTGTCAAAGGATCGAGATCTACTCCTCGTTACAACGTCCAAGGTAGCGGGATTGTTACGGCTATCAACACTTCCACCACTTTGAGAGCTTTCACTACTCAGAGCCTCTAACTATAATAAAGAGTTATTTATCTCATTAGAAATTGATGATTAACCTTCTTTCCAGTTGGAGATTCCTTGTTGACAGGAATTCTTAATTTAATCAGATGGATTACTTTCTCAGCAATTTTCTTCTCTAAAGGCGTTAACTTAATTTTGTCTGGAATTTGAAATTTCGGAGCTGTTGGTGTCATCTTTGAAAAATTTTAGAATTTAAATGGAAATAGGGAACATTGCGAGTTACTGGTGTATCCCCACTGCCCAATTTTCTAGAACGCCTAAGTTTAAGAAACAGTCTCATCCGCTCTACTTGCTGCAATTTACTAAGCTTTTCTAATTCGATTTGATGCTCGAGAATGATTGAGTCTCCTCGTGGCCTGAAAAGATATAGGGCTTAATTAGTGCTAAGTTTTGTCATTATACCTCCATGTTCCCAGGTTCTCCTCTCCGCGAACATCTGAAATTTAATTTTTAATCATCAAAAAAGCAAACTAACACGTCGATGATGTATCTAAAACACGCCTTTGTCTTCGACAAGCACCTTTAAATGTTTCAAATTTAAATTATCAAGATTATTACCAGGACTGTTTTCTTCATTTTCCTGCATCAACGTGAGCAAATAAATTCCAGGTACTCGATTCATTTCTTGAAATTCGTAAATTTAATTTAATAAACGTAAAATTTACCAGGACTTTTGGATATTCCCCCAATTAATGAACGGCAAAAGCGACTAGCTGCGCTAACCTTAAAGCTCGGATGAATAGGCATTCTTATTAAATTAATGAATACCTTCGAATCTCTCGCATAAATGAGCATGCAAACATCCTTTGTTATGATGGCTGGTTGTGAGCAATTTTCTAGCTCCATGTAAGCCTACAATAAAAATGATTAACAAAGGTTAAACTAAGAAATAATTCACCGATATTGTCATGTAAACTTGTTCACCATAACCAGAAACGCGATTTAAAAGTGAAGAATTATGTAATGAAGAATCCCATGCAGCTTCGAATTGAAAGAATACACTAAAATATTTTGAATGAGCTCTACTTTAATCCAAATACCGATCATCCATTGCAAATTCCAAATAAGTTCCAGGAAACAGTCCCAAACTGAGAACATCATCATCATGCCCTCCAGCCCATTCCGCAGTGTTTCTTATTCGTCCAACTACCAGCTGATATTTTTTAAGATAAGATTAAAAGGTGAACAAAAGTTAACCTCTTGACAGTCTCTCCATTGTATGTCACCTGTTATTAACATTATTAACCTAATCCCTATTGTTATTTCTAACCTTTTTCGTGACAAATTGTAATTTTTATACGTCTTTGAATCCCTTGATGCAGGAGAAATACACCGTGTGTTGGAAGGCCATTTGCGTGATCAACAATCTATAAATAAACCAAGATTGAATGATAAAAACAAAAATATCTACAGCAGGGTGATATTCTCCATTACTTCCAAATTCGCATATTTCAAACCAAATTAAAAGATCATATTTTGCCACAACTGGGTTTCGTCTTAAAATACTTAATGAACTTTGGAATAAAAGTCATTAATTCAAAAGATACCTAGTTAAAGAATTCCCTGTTGTAAACCTGCTCTTAAGTGGAGTTGCAATGACTAGAGAAGGTTGGAGATTGCTCATTGTTTTTGAGATTTTTGATCAGAAAATAATAAAAAATTATTTAAAGTGAGTAGATAAATTAGTTACTTTTCTTGGCAAGCATTGGCAAACATGCTGCTAACATTAATTTTAGTTAAATGCCCAAAAACTTCAAAAATCATTGGGAAATGTTGAAGATAATGAATGAATGCCGGATTGGCTACAGTTTTTAATTCCTTCAAATTAACGTTAAAATAAAGAATTGCTTAGTAAATTGCACCTGAACATAATTATATCTTAGCGTTCTAGTTCCATCTGTTGCTGTTCCCTTCACTGGTTCAGTTGAAAAAGCTTCATCATGACGATGAAGAAAACTGAACTAATTATGAATATAAATTAAAATAAAAATTACTTAAATTGACAAAAAATATCAGTGTAACAATCGTCTGGTATTCCGAGTAGTTCAACTACAGTAACCCGGAAAGTAAATTCTTGATCTCTAGCAATATGTGAAGGAAATACTGCCTCTAATTCTGTTGATTCTAAAATTGATTCGAATATTTTGTTTCGAAATATTTTGTAGGTACCATTATCAGAGAGATATCCCTCTGAGGGGCTCACAGCCACAGGCTTTGCAGCTGTTACATTCATACTTGAAGCAGAAGAAACGATACGGCCACCATCACTACGTTGCATGTTTTTCAAAAAATGTTCCTTCCGAAAATACAATCTGGCCACCTGACTAGTGCTGTTACTTGTTGCCTTCTCGACCTCCTTCACCTTTTTACTGTTCTCCAACATTTCAACTTTAACTCGAAGAAAGCCGATGACTAAAATCCGAGATATGATATCAGGAATTATTGAAATTTATAGATGATTACCATCGCCTCGTTCATTTACAACAGCAACTTTGTGACTTAATGAAACATCAAAAAGTACATTATTCAAATAAACAAATGCTCTTAAAACATATTTTCATGATTGATATATGTAGATCAAAATAAAAATTACCTCCCAATTAAATGAAACCAAGGAAAGCGCTCGTAAAATGGATCTGTAAAGATATATGGGTTTGACTTTTTGAAAAACTTTTACCAGCCCCAAGCCACATATCATCCAAATTATTATTTTCGTTAATATCTAAATTATCTTCTGAGGTGATCGTTTCCTCCATAATGGGCAATTCTTTTGTTTTCTTTCGCAATTTCATTCTAAATATATGTATAATTTAATTTCTGAAATTAGAGACCTAACCTTTCTGGGGCTAATCCTGCTCCACTTGCAGGAAACATCATGTTTAACAAATCACCTACGGTTCTCAAATCAGGACGTTCAGGAGTGGCATCGTTTACATCGGCATTGTACAAACGTCTCATATCTTCTAGTCTTGATCTGATAAATAATTAGTTTCCTTTTCCATAACAAAAACTATTTACTTAAGTTTTTCTAAGCTCCAATGATGAATAGCACCGTTTTTTAAATCTCTCACTTCCACAGCGACAACTAAAAATTAGTTGTTTTAAAATTGATAATACGTTTAAAGAACCAGTCTTGGGATAAGGCCTCAAACTCAAATTTTCACCGGGTGGTAATAGTTCAGGTGGAAGAGGGCTGTACACTAAAATTATAAATTTAAATTAATTTTCAATCAAAAATATTATTCTCGAACTTGTATCAGTTAAAAGAACAAATTGATACTCTACTCCTTTCCTCAAATCAATCGAAATGGCATTTGCTTCTTCTGAAAAGATTTTGAATTTTAATTAATTTCAGGTAAAGCTGTATCACTAAGAAAAATGGCATTTCCCCAGAGATCATCGCGAACAGAAGTAAACTGATAATAACGCCATTTCATAGCTGCTTTATGCACCTTTATTGTTAGATCAGGTGTCCATGGATCATCATTGACTAAAAAATTTGGATCTTTCTAATAAATTATGTTATTTATTACCCTCAGCTAGCAGACTTTTGCTTAATATAAATTCACTGTTATTCCAGCTTGAGCAGCCAGAAGAGATAAGTTGACTTTGGGCCAGATCAACTTGCTTTTGTAAGCTTTGTATTCGACTTTCATATTCCTTTATAAATATTATGTATTTGCATGGATAATTATTAAATTTTACGTTATTTCTTCGTTTATGCTCACGTTCCATCTGTTCCATTTCCTTACGAAACTGTTGCTCTATTTCCACAATTTTCTTATCCATTTCCTGTTTCAAGTCAATGCCTTGGCATTGATAAAGCTCGTTTTGAGCAAAGCGCCAGTCAATGGGTTCTTTTGATGAAGCAACTCCGGCTAGGTTATGCTTGCTTTGCCTAACTTCCTGGGGATCTAGAAAATATTCCAGGGACTAAGTAAATTGCTTTAATAAAAACCATTGAATCGAAAAACATGGCATCGACCCAAAATTATTCGACAGCCTGAACTAAGCTTCATAGATTGCCCAGCTTAAAAAAATTTAGGGTTTTATATGATTAAAGTTTTAAACATTGCAACGGCTCTCCATTAACAAAGATTTCTCCCTCGATGGGAACAACGGAAACAGATCCAGAGGAATTGTCAAACTGGCAGTGTTGATTTTTTATATATTCACCGCTAAGCAAAATATCTGGCCTCGGTTTTGCTTCATGCCGTCCTACCCTAATTTTTTTTAATTTATTTCCTAATCATAGGTATATACTACATTGTTATGCCCTCCTTGAGATAATATAGAAGGCATTCACTCATTAATGGATCTTCATTTAAATTTACTAAATGCGGAAGCTTTTTCGGCGAGAAAACTCCAAGTGCCGAGCCTAAAAATTTATTTTAACGAAAAAGATCAGTGCAATTTCATACCATCAGCTGATGTTGCAAGCCCCAACTCGCGTAGTTCTTCCGATTGAAGTTTTCTGAAGTTTTAAATACATACTCTAATTTTAGTATTTTACTAGAAAATCAAACATACTTGAGGGTCTCTGTCTTTTTCAGCTTATCCTCCCATGTCTCATTTAATTCAGCAATCAGTTTTTCTGACGTTTTTAGTTGCTCGATTGTATCCTCCTCACCGGAATATATTTTTGTATCGGGAGAAACCTCACCGTTTTCTCCTACCTATAAAATATATATTTCTACTATTAAGACACAATTTAGTAATTAATTCTCACTTCAACTCCACGATTTTTGAGAAGAGAACGAAGTTTTAATACTTCCTCTTTTAGTTCTCTTATAAGTTTTGCGTTTGGATCTTCATTAACTTTGGCACGGCACATAATCTGTTTGGCACTATCGGCATATCTGTGAGTGAATTAGAATGCTATTACTTGAAGAATTTTGCATTTAATCACCGTAGTGTACTCAGAGTTTCCTCAAAATTAACATCAGCAGGACTTAGGGCAGCAATCATTGCAGTTTTTGAATTTCCTCCAAGAGATTCCTTCAAAAGCCATGTCAGAACAGAATCCTAATTGAGAGAAAAATCAATTTAAATTTCAAATCAAATCCCAACCCGATAAGGTATGACAGCCGTCCTTGATTGCTTTCCTTTCCTCTTTGTTGATTGTTCAGCCAGCTGAACAAATATTAAGATAATTTATTTTAATTATAGTTAACTTTTTTGATAACAAGTCCAAGTGTAGTCAGGCTTTTATTTATATTTGCTCCTTCCTTGAATTTGTCTTTAAATATTCTTGAGGGAAATATTATTAAAATTTTACCTTCAACCTCTGACCTTCTGCGCCAGTTGAATCAGCTCGTTCACTACCTATTTTTATTATAATATCTTGTAAAATATTTATTTCACGAACCCGCAAGGTCAACCAACGAGATCTTGCTCACCTTAAGGAAAAAAACAATTATGTTTTAGTCGAAAAATTTAGACTTTTTCAGTATCCAAATCGTTAACATGCTCTCGTTGAGTGAGCACAATTGTAAAAATTGCGTGTGAACGCGATGATGTTGAATTCATGTTTGTAGCTGCCACTGTTCTTAACATAAATGATTAGGAGATGGGAATATTAGGGGAATAACCTGGCTTTATTGCCAGCATCCATTAATTCAAAAATACTGAAAAATTTTTAGGATTGATAAATTTTAATTTTCATACTCTTCATATGAGCACACAGCCATTTTCTCGAGATTATCCACATAAGGACCCAAAATCGGATGTTCTCGAACTTTCAAATTTTCATTCTTTGGACACAATAAGTCCTTAACCTTTTCACAATAAATTTCCATATATGAAACCTAATAAATAAAAAATTTCAACAAATTTTATTAAAAAAAACTTTTACTTCTACAGTATACTTAAGTTGTTGATTCTCTCTGTTTTCACTAATTCTACTAAAAATTTCGCGGCAAAGTCTTGGAATCATTCCCATTTCTTCAAGATCATTTACTTTACCCACTTAAATAATTAAGAATTTATTTTGTCAGAAAAAGAGCAATCACTCATTGTATACGACTTGCCGGAGCCGGTTTGACCATAAGCAAATATACATACATTGTATCTAAGAATTTAGATTTTTTCATTAAATATTTTTAAAAAATTTTATTTCTGGGAGAAAATTTTACCCGTCAAATGCGTGGTCAAGCATTTCAGCACCTTAATTTGTTTTGAATTTAGAATTAAATATTCCATCAACGAACCAATATCTTTATAAACCTTATCCTGACAAGCATAATTGACAGCTTTCCTGTCGAATGATGAGTAAGAATAATCAAACTCAAAATTGTAGGTTTGATTTGAGCTGCTTGTTATATCTATTAAATGATTTTATACTGACTACAGTGAATTAGAGACAAGAAAGGAAAGATAGTACGACAATATAGAACGTTATCTCGAAAAGGATAACCGAGATTTTGACTAGATTCCCCTCTCATCTCGATCTCTACTGAAAAAACATACATGTTTTTTTGTCTGACATATCGATGACGCATTTCGAAAGAAGTTCTGTAAGGATTAAAATTTACATTCAAATCTTAAAAAAGATTTCTAATAACAGACGTATTTCTCGGCTATTAAATGGCCTAACACGCACTGCCACTTTGACTGAGGACATTGTTTTTAATAATTAAATGTTGTAAAGATATTTAATAAATAATATTTTTGAATATTTCTTTAAAATATAATTAGACAAAAACAAGAATTCCTGAATTCATATGACGTTAATCTCAACATACCTACATTACTAAAAAAGAATTTGAGATGCTCTCACTCATTTGTTTTGGACAAATTTATTTTGCCAGCCGGTTCTCGACTCTCATTTCTTTGAGAGGAGGTCGGAAATAAAAATCCATTAATGAATGCTAAGCAAGAGTAGTATTTCGATGGGTTTATATGGAGAAGTAAAAAATTTAATTATCCTCGCACAATGGCAAAAGGCTGAAACAATTGGATGTGGATAGATATAATGAGACATTCTCTACTTAGCTTAACACCTCTACATTAAATAATGACACTCAATTTTATCAAGGATATCAAAATGTAATTAAAACACATGGAAAGATAACTAAAACAAAAATACAATTCTTGAAATCCAATCAAGACCTTTCTTGAGGTTTTCGGTCTTGGAGTGTTTTTCGGGTCCAGTCTTTGTTTCGGGTATTGGAAAATTTTGGGCCTTGACATCTTTAATAAATACTATAGTTTAATATAATTAAAAAATGTACATATAAAAAATTTTGCTTCAGAAAAAAATTTCATGAGTTACCCAAAATAATGATGCGACTGAAAAAGGACAATGGATTAAATAAAAATGAATATTCAATAATAAATTTATTTTTTTCTACTTGCTAGAATTTACGGCAAAAGATGCGGCTGTCTCTAAGGAAAAATAGGCATTTCTTTTCATGACCTAGCTAGTCTATGCTGCTACAAGTCTTTTTCTCTACTCCCGTTGAAATTTTAGAATTTTATGTGCCAAAACAATCCATTATTTTTTTTATTTCTATTTTACTATGCGTTAGCCAGTATTTTAAATGGCACATGCAATTCTCTTTTTTTTACTTTATGCGTATTGTGCATAAAGTTTTTTGCTTTTATTTTTAAAGCCAGCCCGTTTTCCTCCTTTATACTATTCCTCTTTGGCATGCTATTAAATAATAAACAAAATTTCATTTTTAAACTTGATAAAAATTTAAAAAGAAATTAAAATTCAAAAATTAATACAAATTGTACAAAATAAAAATATTAAAGAAGCTATAAGCGACCCAAAAATTTTGCGGGTTTCATACTCCAAATTTGACATCCTTGCAATAAATAACTATAGCGATCTGTTGTTGACAGCTGTACAGATTCAACAAAAGAGTTCAGGCCCGTTAAACGGGATGTACCTGCCCATCTTGGCATTCCATCATTTTTCATTTCGCCAAATACCTCGAGCGAGTCGCGGTCAATGTAAATATGAACAATGTCAGGACGTGCATCTGCTGCGAGGAAACGACGATTTGGTGGATCATCACTGGATTTTATAATTTATCTGGCTAAAATCCTTAATGACTTACTGCTTTACTTTCACTATTTCAAGCCCATCTTTGCTAACTTTAACTCCCAGCTGTATATAATCCGGATGATTGAGTTGAAGAAAAATTCCATTATAGAAATAATAGTATTCAATTGCCAGACGTATATAGGCCTAGAAATTTTGGACCATTAAAATTGGAAGTTTGATTTTAGTAACTTCCTAACTAACCGTTCCATTGGGTAATACGACAGCATTGCCTCGAAGTAATGCCTTTCCATCCAATTCAATATCACGTAGTTGTCCCAACACATTTGGATGTGGCCCAATTAATAATTGCCTATTATTCCATCTGATTACCCAAGGTAAAGTTAGAGAGGTTGACCAATCCGAAATCCTATCCCAATCTGGCCAATTTGCTAGCCAACCAATAAGTAATGCTTCATCATCGATTGTGTCATAAAAAGCCTAAAATCATTTTATTTTTGATGAGAATGAATGGGGAAATCCAATAAATTTTTCCAGAGATTACTTGAAATCCAAAGGAACCAGCACCAAAATCCAATTCTTGTTCTTCTATTGGATTAAAATTGCTGCCATCAAAATTACCCAAAATAATGGGTGAGAGGTTGGCACGTCCGTCTTCATCTTTACTACCAGTTCGTGCATATAGTAAAGCATATAATGTTTGACTTAACCTTCTCCTTCCACCTAACTGAAAGATCTGACTGCATTCACATACTTTTGTTCCAAATGCATTATCAGTTTTGAGAACATTCTAAGGGAATCAAATATGTGCATGTAATTGAATATCATTAATTATACTTGGAAGATCCATCCGGAATGTACAGAATGCTTTTCTTTTGATCTATAGAGTAGTACAACTCCTCCAGCACCAAGCGTATCACTACTGCCCAATGTCATGTAATAATAGCCTTCTGGGCCAAGAAAAACATTGGGATCTCTAAAGTCAGCTCCTAATTTTAGGCCTTTTTCCTTCAAATCTGGTAGATCACTTATGATAATTTCAGATTCGTTGAAGGGTAATATAGTGTCTTTGGTATAAACAGTTCTCTGTATTTCCGGATTTATTCGTGCTAAATTTTAAGATAACTTGATTTTTAAATGATTAATTTAACTATTATTATTATCAGTAAAGAAGACTTGTAAACCATCGTGTAACGGAACAGCTGAACCTGAAAATAGCCCACAATCTGTACCACATTCTTTGTCATCGGGACGAAGAAATATAGGCTGATGGATCCAGTTAACCAAATCAGTACTGATTGCGTGGCCCCAATACATTGAGTTCCATTGTTTGCTGTGTGGATAGTGCTGGTAGTATAAATGATAAAGACCATCGTCAGTCCTACTAAATCCATTCGGATCATTTATCCAACCCAAAGGAGGCCTAAAATGAAAGCTTTGCTCCATATTCGGGCCCATTGCCAGTTTGGAAATAAAAGCAGGACGAATCCCGTTGCGTTTAACCTACAAGATTCTAATAAAATAACTATTTACAAAGTGTTAAAAGAATACATTTTCAGTTTCATATACGTAAATATAAGAGACATTTGTGTCCTCTTCTGACCAACTAAGTTCAACTCTTCCATCAAAGTTTAGTTCCAATTGTGCAAAATCAAACCATGTTGGTTCACCATTCTCACTCGTATAAAATATAGGTGTAGGGGTTGTTTGATTTGTATTTGCTTTGGAAATATTGGCATAAAGGATGGCGGTCTTAATAAAAAAATTTAAATGCTTTTTAGATATTTAATTAACCGAGCCCAGTCTTTTTGGCTTCAACCAAACATGAATGATCGAAGTATTTATTAAATCAACGTAAACTGAGTAAGAATTCTGAACACACCCTGCGTCAGTTGTCGAACTATAGCTTGTTTCAGTGTTTAATGGTGATGTAGTAGTTGTTTCAGGTTCGGTTATATCATGGCTTCTAAGCGGATAATATAATTGATAAGATTACTTTAAATGAGTCTTCATACTTGATTAGCTGTAATAAACCAAAGGTAATAGAAGCAATAATTAATATAGCACCAAGACCGGCAAAAACAAGCAAAAAGGTTTTTAAACAAGAATTAGGCTTTGAAAATGATTTAGGGGTAGGTGAATCCATTTTATTCAATTATGAAAAATCTTATAAATCAGGGCAATGTTAACATTAATGATAAATTAATTTTTGAAAAACTAATTATGTTAAGGTGTCACTTAAAAATTGGTTTTTAATTGATAAGATATTTATGATAATATTAAAGAATTTATTTGCTTATTCATGAATTCTTGAGTTTCCTTAATTTTTATGCTTAAATCATAAAAATAAAAATTCCTAATTTATGATTAAATGTTAGTTTAGGTATAATAATTTAATATTTTTTATTAAACAATTTTTGATAAAAAAACAATAAACTAGTAAATTGTTAAATTGATGAAAGTCATTCGATCACTTCAATTTTCCCATTAAAAATTATTTGAGCTATACAACAGAAGGAGGCTTAATTATTAATAATTTAATTAAAAATTAGTTCCGAAAGGAATTAATATTACAAAATATCCTTGGGTTGGGAAATTATTCGAGAGTGGGGAATTCGAAGAAGGGGAGTTGATCGAAAATCCAATAATCCAAATTAGAAACCAACCATTTACTTGTTCTGACATTATTCTATAAAATTCGAATCTCCTTAATCCTTTATCCCACAAAAATAGCAAATAAATAATTGCAGCAACTGCCAAAACAATTAAAGCAATATAGGCATCAGAGAATTTTTGTAAAATAATAATAGAAACGAGCACAATACAAATAATTAAGAAAAGTATTGGCAAAATTATTGGGGTTTTAATTATTTCATTGTCTTCGGTATTTAATCCTAATCTATAGAAGCGAATATAAAGGAGAGCGGATAAAGTAAAGCAACGTTGTAGTAATTGGGCAAAACCCATTGAAACAATTAGTTGCTCTATATTGCCAGCAAATGAGAATATGAATGCTAATAATACCTTGAAATTTTGATTAAAAATTATAAATGTATAATGAATTTACGTGAACTAAAAGTGCCGATCTTGGACTTTCATTTTTCTCGTTTACACACGCAAGGAACGCTGGTAAATGGCGTTCACGTGATGCCGCAAACAAGTATCTAATTAACTTTGTAAATTTCGAAGGAAATTAAGCCTAACCTGCTTGCAATAAACATAGTACCGTTGATTGAACCAAGTAATACCAAATTAATTAGCAATGGAACTGTCCAATTAGCTAAACTTTTACCAATAATACGTTCAATAAACGTCTATTGAAATTATTAATTTTGTTAAAATATTATTTAACCATTGCGACAGCATTAGAAACTTTCATTTCATCAGCTGTAAGTAAAGTAAAATAAGCACAATTCATTGATGTGTAAAGTAAAGCAACTAGAGACATGCCACCAATGATTGCGAATGGCATTACTCTTGGAAATTTTTTAGTTTATGAGATTCACGTAAATTTTCACCTTTCAGGGCTCTTAATTTCCTCAACACCCCAATTTAGAATATCCCAACCATCATAACTGTAAAAGCCTCCAAGCAAGGCAGCAGAAATCTGACCTGCCGAAAAGCTGGAGTTGACAAAAAAGTCATCAATCTGTTTAAACTTGCTGCCTGTAAAGCGGGAATAAAGGCGAAATAATACTGAATAACCTTTCGAGAATACTTGGAAAACACCAGCTCCGATAACAAAAGTACAAGCAGTTAGTTTTGCTACAGAAGAAAGCATTTGGAATGGGGCGCCGACTCGTCGGATTGAGAAAAAATTCAAAAAAAGTATCAGCCCTTAATGTCCTCATTTAATTAATTTTAAAGAATATTCTTACAGACAATGGAGAATCCAAATAGTTTATTTAGCCAATAGACATGAGGATTATCAGAAAATCCAAGACCCTGTGAATAATAATGGAGGAAATACTTACAAAACTGGAATGCCTGAACAATGTATTCTCCCGAAGCACTCGCTGCAATTGCTAACTGCATTGAGAAAAGGGCTAAATATACTAAATTTGTCTTCAAATTCGTTAGGAAAATTTAATGACAAATCCAAAATTTTTATCAGATTATGTACCTGCATGGGATAAACGATCACGCAACCAGAGACCATAAACATGAAGGCAATCAAATGCCTAAATATTTTTATATTATAGGACTTTATTTTATAGGACAACCATTTTACAAAACAAAGATATGCAAAATCTCCTCCAGATCTCTTAACAATTGTACCCAATTCCAAGTAACAAAAGCCCCCAATTGTACAAATTACTGCCGACAGTACCCAAATTATGAGCGACATTCCTGCCTGATTGTGAGTTTTAATGCTGTTTAAAACAAAAATAACTAACTGATCCAACTTGATTAGATATAGCTGTGGGTGCAATAAAAATTCCTGCGCCTACAATATTTCCCATTACATAACTTATGGCACCCCAACGACCCATTTTGTTGTCGGATGCCATTAAACTTAAAAGGCTAATTAATAGGAATAGAGACCGGACTGGGAGGGTTGAGATATCTCGATAAATCACTATCTCGATATCAGATTTTTGTTCGTGATCTAATCTCAATCCGGTATATACTATACACAATTTATTAAATATTTTTTTAAAGGAAGTATCATTTAGCGTTTATCATTTTTGAGTGCTCAATAATTATTATGTAATTATTAACCTGGCCCATATAGCTATCAGTAACCAATTATACTTTTATCATTATTTATTTTTTATACAAACAAAATCACTTATAGTTAGGAAAATATGTGTGTTGTACACAAATTTAAATTTTGATAATTGAACAAATATTATTAAAACACTGGGAGTATGGGAGTAAAAATGATGAGAGGAGAAGGCTAACAATGTAAACTAACTAATATAAACTGTAAAAATGATTAAAAATATTTAAATTAGAAAAATAAAACAACAATAAAATTTGAAAATAATTAAAACAAATTTTCGGAAACTGCAATAAGCACCATGTAATTAGCCACCCACTTGCCTAGATCAGTCGATTTCAGTTCCCTATCACTTGTATCATTACTGCTAGTGGATTGAATAGACAAAAGAAATTCGGAACCGGGCAATAAAAGCCTTCGAGAATGTAGTGTTGCACGACCATCATTTTCAGCTGTAATGCCAAAGTGAAATTGTTTTGATCGATATGAGATTGAGTTTTGATCGTTCAATGCGTTCGTATTGAAGGAATTACTTTCGGCACGAATATTAAATTTTGTTCGTTTAAGCAAACGACCATTCTTATCGTGGGCACTTAGTCGAAGCTAAAAAATTTTTTTGTCTAAATATAATGAATTTTTCCCAAACCAAAGCAGTATTGACAGCAACTCCGTTGGGTAATCCTAACATGTAAAGACGTATAGGCAATTCTGTACAATTTTGACATGATGGCAAGCATTGTTGGCTAAAAACAAATTTAGAAATTAACTTGATTTTGAATTAAACTTTGTTTTGTCTAGATGAAATTTTGGAGGGCAAAGGTTGTTAATACAAGAGAAAGTGCCAAGTTTGTTAAAACAAAGCTGATCAGAAACACATGGATAAATGTCATTTTTACATTCATCCAGATCCAAACAGCGTCCATCTTCGCTTAAAGAATAACCATCTGGACAAATACATTTGGATGAGCCATTGTCCAGGTCCTGGCATTTGTATTGGCAATTACTGCTTGCTAGAAATTTTTCATTTTTTTGTATTTGACAAAAAATATTTTACAGCATGAAAGATTTGCAGAAGGTAAGGGAGACACTCTCCTAGTCTCTCGGTTCATAACATTGCTTTCATCATCCATTTTTGGCATGCATAAAGTCATTAAACCATCAGTGCCATTCAATAATAAAGCATCCACATCAGATTCTTCAGTCCAATGAATGTAAGGATCATTGGACTGTTGGGGACGATCACCACGGGCTTTTACATATGTGCTTTTTATTGGCGCTCCATTCTCATCACATTCAACATAGATGCGATCCCTTTTAGTGTTAACACTTCTCTCGCCTTGGGATACTTTAAATATTAACTGATAAGTACATAATTAAGTCAAAACTATTTACGTTTAACGTCAATTTTGCGAATTCCAATAGCTTGACCTGCTTCATTTTTGGCAATACAACGATAAATACCATGGTCATCCTTTCCTGCATTAAGAATTGTTAATGAATGTCCATCATCGGAGATGAAGTATTCTGCAAAAATAAATATTCCTGATTTGAAATTCCCATACTTTTCAAGTCGGCAACAATATCTTTTTGTGGGTCAGAGATTTTCTGCCATGAAATGGTTGGTTTGGGAGTTCCGGAAGCTAGAAAATGTTGAATTAAAATATTTCTAATGAAGGAAATCCTTACAATTACAAGTGATTATAGCTATATCACCACTAAAATTGATAAGTTTATTAGTTAGGGTTGAAATACTCAAGATACCTTTCCACACGTATTTGATCTCGCTCTGGTAGTATCATTGGTCGAACTGATAATTCAATTATTATATTTTAATATAATTAAAATTACTCACTAAGAACAACTAATTCAACAGTTTTGTTATCAATACCAGCCCAATTTTCAGCTTTACAATTATAAAAACCAGCATGTTCAATCTTAATATCGTGAAGGATTGCTGTTGCAGTTCGTTTATTTTCTGAAACAACTACTCCACTTGTAGACTGTTCTGAGCCCGTAACAGCGGTTGGCATATCTGAATGGGATTGTATTTTGACATTTATCAGATCTGTACATTTATTCAACGGCATTTGATCTCTTAACCAATGTATCTTTGGCGGTGGAAAGCCAAATGCTTCACAATGCAGCTGAGCTGTGTTACCACGTGAGACAGCAACTCTAATCCCGTTATTTTTATCAACTTTTGGAGGTACTAAAGATTTTTATAAAAATTGTTAAAATAATATTTTTACTTCCAACAACAACTTTTACTGTAGAATTAACACTTCCTGCCGAATTTCTAACGGAACATGTATAATTTCCAGCCTCTTTGAGGGTAATATTTTTAATTATTAGGGGTTCAACTTCATTATTTTGTTGTAGTTTTTGATTAATTTCAATAGGTTTTCCATTGTGAATCCATTGGATATTATCGTTTTGGCCAGTTAATCTCACTCCACAAGGAATATTAATTAATTGACCCTCAATAATGCGAGATTCCCTAACTGCGGCAGCCTTTAATAATTTTTATTTATGAACAAGATAATTCTCAGACATTATTATCAACGAGTACAGGCGGTACAATTATACTAACATTGAACTCTATATGTGAAGCTCCAGCAGAGTTCGTAGCTGAACAACGAAACTGAAGGCTATTGTCTTTTTGTTGCTTAACATCCATCAAATAAAGCGAAGAAGTTGTATTTGATTCGTTATTAATTATTTTATAATCTTCCTTTCTGAAAGCCATTGTTGATGAATTAATTGGTACAAAGTCCTGAAGGGTTTATGAATTAAACTTGATTAAGAATAGTTAATTTACGTCATTCTTGTTTTTGTCAGCGATACTCCACAGTAGATGAGGTGGAGGATAACCTTGACCTTTGCAAGGTCCCAAAGTAATATTCCCACCTAGAGGAACTGATAACTGTGTTGGCAGTTGAGAAGGCAAAGATACTTTAGGCAAAACAAGTACCTCCCTAAAAATTATTTTTAAATTTTTAAAATATCCAAAACTAACAGCGTAAATGCTTGCTGATCAGTGCCAGCCTCATTTGTTGCCACACAGACATAAATACCAGAATCTGAACTGCGTACATCAACAACCTTATTGTTAATATTTTTAAATAAAAATTTAAATTAATAACTTTAAGAAAGGAATTTTCCACAGAGTATCTGGCACCAGTCTCGACAAGAACACCATTCCTTTGCTAGGCAATAAAAAATTTTTTGAAATTTAGAACAGAATTCTACCCAGGCGATAACAGGTGGTGGTTCACCAGAGGCATTACATGCTAAAACAACATCATGATTTTCGAGTATCTGTGTTGTTCCTCCTCTCAATTCAATTTTGGGAGGGTCGAAGACATCAATCTTACAAAATTAAAAATAAATTTTTTGGGAAGGTCATTATATCAACCTTATATTCAATACTATCATTACCAGCTGCATTAAAAGCATTGCAACGATAAATACCCCGATGAAGCAAAGAAATATTGTCAATTTGAAGGAATTTTCTTTTTCCATTATCAATAGATAAAAATGGTAAGCCCCCTCCATTTTCCAGTGATATTCCATTAAATGTCCAAGTAATTTTGGCATCAGGTTTTGCTTTAACATCGCAAAAAAGTGTGAAAGAACGTCCAAGGGGAAGTCGAGGATTTAATTCAACGGCTTCCTTGTCGATTTTAGGTGGCACTTTTATGGAAATAGGGGAATATTTAATTATTCTCTCAAAGTATTACCAAGTATGTCAATTTTAATGCTATCCGAAGAGTCACCCACTTCATTCTGAGCCTCACACCGATATTCGCCAGCATCCTCACTTCGTAAATTAAGAATTTCCAATCTTTTTAAATATTTTATCAGATTAAGGGAATTAATGCGGACTGACCGTTGTCCACCATCGGAAATTATTAATCGACCAGGTGAGGGTATAATTGTTTGGCCTCGAAGAGACCAATGAATCACTGGTTCCGGATTTCCATTTACGGCACAAAGCAGCGTGAGTGCTGAACCCAAAGGTTTCATTGGGTTCGAATCTTCAACCTGCATTTTTGTAGTCGGCACAACTAATTTAGTAAATAAGTTTGTTGGAATATTTTAAGAATTTTGTTCACCCCAAACATCTAGGCTTATATTTGCAACGCTTGATCCAGCTGTATTTTCTGCTTGGCAAGTCCAAAGGCCAATGTCATCTTGTGTTGTTGGTTGAAGCTCAAGACCATGACCTTGATCAAGTAGACGATAACGTTTGCGAAAATTTTTATTTTTTGCAATATCTACTCCATTCAGAAACCATCGAATGGTTGGGGGAGGGTTTCCACTTAATTAAATATTAAATTGAAGAAAATTGGGCAATTAAAAACACACCTAGCTGGACACCTTAAAAATTATTCTGAAATTTTGGAAATTTTTCGAAAAATACCAAAGCGTGATCGGTCGGCCAGCGATCACATGAGGCTCTGGAGAATTTCTAGATGTATCAATCTTTGGTTTGGCTGAAAATACAAGATAATGAATAGCCATTAGTTAATTCTTCGAAATTTAAATTTTGTTTAAACGCGCTTCGCTTTAAAAACCCGCTTCGCTTTAAAAACCCGCTTTGAAATTTAGGCGGAAAAGAGGAAATTCAAACTAAACTAATGTTGGGTTAATGAAAAGCTCTAGGAAATACTAGTTAATTAAATAAAAAGGGGAGATTTGTGACAAAAATAAAAAAGCATACAAAGAATTTCAACAAGAAACTTGACATAAGATTGTCCGGCTCTATTTGATGCTATGCATTTGTATTCGCCTGAGTCAGATATGGAGGTTGTATGAAGCTGTAATCGTTTACCCGGATATTCGCTTATCTTGAAAATAAATTTAAAATCGAAGATGTCAGCAAATTTCACCTCAATATTAGCATTTAATCCTGGCTCTAAAGGCCTTCCATCTTTTGACCATGCAATTCTCAGTCGTCTTCCATCATCAAAATCCTCTTCCATCCTTCTCCAAATTTCCTCTTCCGTCAAAGACTCAGTGATTTGTTTAAGTAAAGACGCCGATTTAATTTTTAAAGGGCATTCCAATTCTTTTAATTAGTATTGTATAGACTTCAATTACTTGAACAATTACCTAATTGTTCCCCCTCCTGTTTAGAAAGGGGTGGTCCAGGTACTCTACCATCTCCAGGTTTAGCTGTTTCCTCTTCCATTTCTGGGGGTAATAGGACTTCCTTAAATTTTGAAATCTATTTTGTTGTTTTATTTGGTGGTTACTTACAAGTCTAAATTCCTCACGCAGTTGACCAGCCTAATTTATTTTTAAAATTTTTAAAAATATAATCAAGATTTATTGATGTACCTCATTTTGTACTGTACAGGTATACAAACCCTGATCCTCGGGGATAATGTTTTTAATCGACAAAGTTTGATTCTTCTCTTTTAGTATATATTTTTGTGCCAATTGTGTAATTTGCCGTTCGTCCTTATGCCACAATACAGAAGGCTGAGGAGTGCCAGAAGCAGGACACTCCAGAAACATATCCTTTCCAAGAATTGCTAAAGGGCTTGCTACGAGATTTGATTTATCAATTTTAGGAGGGACAAAAACGCGAAGCAGTAAATCCAATTCAGAATTTCCTGCCTCATTAGTTGCATTGCAAATGTATTTTCCTCCATCTGATAATGAAGCATGAAGTAATGTCAGATTCTTTTTATCATCAGAGAAATAAGCATTTTTAGTGTCAATTGGATCAGTTCCATGCAACCAGGTGATTTCTGGGAATGGATTCGCTTCCACCGGACAGACCAAAGTAACAGAATCACCTTCAATAACCTCAAAGTTTCGTTTGCCTTCAGAGGCAAATTCTGGCGGTGCTAAAATTTTAAAAACGATGGAGATATAGATTTAATGGCACTATATGAAACGAGGTCGGTAATCGTTTTTTTCATTACTTTTTTCCATTACTTTTTTCCTTCCTTAATTATAAATAATGGTCAGTCTTTTCTTCCTCGTTCAATTCCACTCTTTTTACCTGTGGCATATTCAAATGAGGACAGACAAAAACACACACACGAACAGACAAAACACGAGTGTTTTCTGTTCGTATCCGTTCGTGCTGTCCGTGTTTTGTCTGTCCGAGTCCGTCCGTGTTTTGTCTGTCCGAGTCCGTCCGTGTTTTGTCTGTCCGAGTCCGTCCGTGTTTTGTCTGTCCGAGTCCGTCCGTGTTTTGTCTGTCCGAGTCCGTCCGTGTTTTGTCTGTCCGAGTCCGTCCGTGTTTTGTCTGTCCGAGTCCGTCCGTGTTTTGTCTGTCCGAGTCCGTCCGTGTTTTGTCTGTCCTCTCCTTTCAATTAATTCTTTTCTCTATCATTTCTTTTGATTATGCCACAGGCAAATATAATGGAATTGAACAGGGAGGAAAATGCTGACCATTCTGTCATATCAATGAAGGAAAAAAGTAATGGAGAAAAGTAATGAAAAAAAAACGATTACCGACTTCGTTTCATATAGAGTCGATTTAATTATTACCGATCACTTCCAATTCAAAATCCGTATTTAATTGACCAACTTCATTAACTGCTTGGCATGTATATCGGCCTGCATCATTCGCACTTACAGCCTCTAGCCAAAGATCGTTTTGATAGTCAGAAATTTTTCCACGAATTATTCGTTCAGTAAAGTGTAATTGCTTTCCATCTTTTAACCATTGGACTGTTGGGGTTGGAAATCCCTAATTGTAAAATATCGAAAATAAAATAAATAATCCCTACAATGACTGGACAATTTAGTCGAATTTCTTGGTTTCTTAACGCTCGAGGATTCTGATCCAAAGTTTCATTGATATGAGGTGGAACAAGTACAGTAAGAGTAAATGTAGCCTCTGTAATTATAAGTTTTGTGTGGGGGAAGGTTTGAACATACCAGCTTCTCCAACGCTATTGTTCAATCGGCATGTATATTCACCAGAGTCACTTCTGTGCATTTACAAATTTCAATTTATCAGAGGTATGATTCTCACCTTCTTGCCTTAACAAGCATCAAGCTATCGCCTCGAGGCGAGAAAATCAGATTATTATTTGAACTAGTTGTTTCTTCACCAATTGGGCGACCTGCACGAAGCCAGGAAACACTGGGTTCAGGATTTCCATTAGCTTGACATTCAAATTTGGCTTGGGCACCTTCTAGCACTCGCAACTAAAAGGCATTTATTAATTTGAAATAAAGTGGAAAAAACCAGTAAATTGGATGGGTTGGCAAACAAAATTGGACGGCGCAATATCTCCAGCAAAAATTCAGCAGTTGCATTACCAGCTTCATTTGAAGCTTCACATACATACCTTAGCATTGAAAGTATTAACTCTCTAATTCTTTTTAAAAATCGCGAATATCACCTGCCAGCATCCTCTGGCTTCAAAGCTTTGATCAAAAGAATGTTCCGATTTACTCCAATGCCTTCAAGATGTATATTCTCATCTTCTGAATTCAGTACAGTTCCATGTGGCATCCTTCTCCAGAGAATTTTTGGAGTAGGTGAACCTTTAGCTGGGCATTCAAATGAAGCTGTACCCCCTTCGATTACGCGAAGCAAGCGTTCGCCTTCATCAATGCTTGGAGGAACCTGTTGAACATTTTTTATTACATAGTTGCTTTACTCCCTACCAAAACATTTAACTGTATGGCCAGGCGATCTTCTCCACCTTTATTTTTAGCAATACAAGTATAACGACCGGCATGTTGCTGTCCGGCAGCATGGATATGGAGAAAGTATGAGTGTTCAGTGAAAATGGCATGTTCCTCAGTTTGTTTATCTTCATCCTGCTGTTGTTGTTGAACAGCTAAAGGATCGTTATCACTACTACCGGATTTACGCCATTCAACACGAGGTGAGGGATGACCCCCAACTACACATTCCAAACGCTGCTCCGATCCCTCAACCACGTTTAGTTCCGTAGCTGGTGCTCGAATTGTAGGTGGTCCTATATATAAGAAACATTCTAAATGATATGTGTTGGGTATTGACAGACCAATTACATCAAGAAAAATATCCATATCAGAATTTCCAGCTTTATTTGTTGCAGTACATGAATATATTCCAGCATTTTTCGGTTGCACTGAAAGTATGTGAAGTTTAGATCTTCCATTTTCGAAATATAAGCTAGCGGAATCTTCAGATGAGAGACTTCGCCCGTTATGAGACCATTCAATCCTTAAAATTTTTAAAATAATGCCAATAAAAATTTTTGAAATCACTTTGGAGTAGGAACTCCACTGGCAATACAATCTATCTGAACACTATCATTAACAAGTGCTTCTAAAGTACGATAGCCATGTGGATCCTCGATTCTTGGAGGAACTATAAATAAAATTAAATTAAGAAATTAAAGTATTAACACCAAGAACTAGAACATTAATAATAGCTTCGGCTAAACCAGCAGCATTTTTAGCTATGCATTTGTAGGCCCCAGAATCCATTCGTTGAGCCTTCATCAAATGAAGTTTTTTTCCTGACATGGAACGCTATAATTTAGTATGAGAATGATATTGATATGAGACTGATACTTGGATATGAGACTGATATTGAGATTGCTGCTCAATGGCATTACCAATCGGCATTTCATCTTTAGTCCAATGTAATTCGGTTGTTGATCCGCCATCATTTTCTAATGGGCAATCCAAGGTATGGCTTTCATTCTCAATCATCTCGATGTTTGTTTGATCTAATGCCATTACTGGAGCTGCTAAAAATCAGAAAGAAATTCGATGAGATAATGATGAAGAAGTAATTGATTCGTTCAGCTTAACTCACTTAGTAGTGAAACACTGATATCCTTTTCAGCTCGCCCTGCACGACTTTCGGCAAGGCAGGAATATCGACCAGCATGACGCACATCTACTTCAGAAATATGAAGAATCTGATCATTGTCTATAAGTTGATACAAAGGTTCGGCATCCTCTCCCAAGTCATTCAATGAATCATCAAGTTCTAATGGTTTATTGTTCTTAAAAATATGATAAGACTGCGTTAGTAATAATTTTTATTAAAGTAATTTTATTTTCACTTATTTTTGTCCATAATTAGACCAAACATTAATTATTATTCGCATAATTATAAGTATTATCAATTAAATAATAAAATAAGGAAACTAACGACCTCCATAATTTTATTAATTATACATATGATATTTTTCATTCATTCTCGATAATTTTTTATGAAAAATAACATTTTAAAATGCAAAATAGAGGTTAGTTCCATTTATATTCTAATCTATTTGACAATCCAAAAACGTGAAAAATATATAGTCTTTCCAGCCAGCCTCTCTTAAAATAGTTATGAATTGTGCAAATATTTGAGCACACCTTAATTGTACATTTTCACTTTCTTTACTTTATTGATCATTATTATCAATTCTCGCCTTTCTCGCGAATTTTTTCCAATTTTTAAATATTTCTATTAAAATCACGCGCAGATTATTCCGCAAATATTACTCAGCTTTTGAAGCATTCTAAATACTTCAAATTAAAAGACAAATATGATCATAAAATATAATCAGAACCCAAGTTTAGCATACAAGTTAAGGCAGGCGTTTAAGGTTGTTGGCACCGATTAATTCTTGACTATGGCTGTTCAAAAGTTCATATTCTTCTCTATTTGACCCACAACAGAGAAAAATTAACCGGTCGCCAACAACTATACCACGAAGCAATTTTCTGCCTAATTCCTTTCTGTCTAAATCCAAGTGTATCTGTCAAAAATTCCATTGTTAGCAAACAAAACAAATACCCATGAAAAACTGATATGTTCACCTATTTTTAAAATATACTCGTGGGAAACTCGAAATAACATTTAAAATTTTTATAAAAGCATTTTTTTGCTAATTTTTTTGCATCATTTTCAATTTTATTTCACTTCCCTTTTTCCCTCATAATAAAATGGATGTTTGGTGACACCCAATTCCTCAAATAAATTTTCCTCATTTTTCATTTTAATTTAAATTCAAAGCTGAGATATTTTAAAGGACAAAATTATCTTTTGGAATTCCTTAAAAGAACGTCTCAATTTTAGTAAACAAAAAAATATATTTTAGAAAAATTTAAGGTAATTGGTTAGCTAAATTTAAAAAATAAATACTCATCCTCTTTTTTAAAAAAAATTCCAATTCCCCTTCCTTGCTCATTTTAAAATTCCCCCTCTCTCCAAACAAAATCCTATTTTCCTATGTGAAAAGCTAGTAGGAAAATGGCACTTCTCTTTACTGCACATATTTTCTAAACCAATAATTCTCCAAAAAAGCTCATTTTGGCTATTTTTTAAATGTAAGGGGCCATTCATCTGGCCCATCTCTCGGCTGCTTCTCAGTTGCTGTGCAATTATACCTTTGGGAAAAGATGTGTTTCCTTCCAATACCAATAAAAAGAGGGCGGTTATCAAGACTGCAGTTGATGAGCAGACTGGCATTTGTGGGCCATAGGAGGGGTAAATCTATCACTCGCCTCATTCCCTCAAAATTTTTTATGGGGCTAAAACCTCCAATTCATTTCCTATCCAAACCATTATCACTATTCGCTTTATGTAAATCGCCTTAATGTAAAAAATCTTTAAAGTCGGAAAATTAAAGGAGAAAATATCCTCAATTTCAATTAGCCAAATTGCTTTTTTCCTACGTAAATATTTTTAAAAAAACCGACATAAATTCAAAAAAACTAAATATTTTTTCCAATTTTTTACATCATTTATTCATCATTCCCCTCTTTGTTGCAAATATTTTGTTCAAAATATGTTACAAAACCTTTTCTTTAAAAACCCCGACAATTTCAAATGATGGCCAAAAAACCTTTAGTAAAAAATGCCCAGGTGACCGGCTGGCAAAAACAAAGTTTTTTTTGTATAAGGATAAAATTCTGAATGAACGAGCAGTAGGTTTGAGAGAATAAACAGATGGGTAGTAGCAGAAAAAATAAATTATAAATAGATAGTGCAAGAGGTATGAAAGAGGTAAGTTGGGGAGGAAGTACTAAGGAAAAAAAACTTTTGTGTGGCCAATATATAACAAAGCTAACCAATTGCCCCTTTCATTCTTTTATGCCTTGAGGCAATTCTGTCCATATGTATGCTTTTCACAGCATTAATATATTTTCAAGTCCCTCAACTTTATTTTCTTTTTTTTCTTTTCATCACAGCATTTTTATGCTTTTCCCTCCTTATTTCAACATCTGCTTTTTGCTGCCAGATGGCAAAGAGCCCTGCTTGTCCTTCAAACTTGAGGGATAATTCCACTAGTTGCGGGGAAATAAAGGAATTTACAACATATTCTTTTTTGTTTTTACCTTCCAAGACAATCAACTAATCTTGATTTTCGAAATTTATACGACATTCTTTTACTTATCACTGTTATTTCTTAATTCTTGTAAATTTCTATGACAATCAAAAACCCTGAAACAAACTAACAACCCCCTCACTTATCATAATTTATCAAAATATTAGGGTTGTTCACAGTTGGTTAATCGAAACCGAAAACCTGAGGTAGAACCCCGGCATAACCAAAAACCGAGGATACCGTTTACTAACCGATAGTGAACAACCCCCCCCCCCTATCATCATTTTAGTATCTGTACCTAAAAATTAATCTAGTAATGGAATACTTTTAGAAGTAAATATTTGTCATATTCTGTTATCCATAAATAAATTCAACCCTCCCTTCCCACTCAAAGAAACTTGAAGCCTCCATTAATCCAAAATAACATTTGACACGCCGCTCTTAGAGGAAGCAGCTTTGAGAGGTGCAAAATAGAAACGGAAAGGCGCATCCTTGATGCCAAACTTTTTTTTGTTTTCTAACACTTTTCTAGCAAATTTGTTATCCTTTTTTACTCAAGTACATATTAATTACAAATTCAGACTTTTCAAGAAAACTTTTAGAGTTAAAATAAAAAAAGATGGTTCAGTTTTATTAATGGTGAAAATAAACTGATGATTAAAAACTGTGAATATTATAGAAGCAGGTGGTTGTTGTTGCGGCCTTCATTTATTACACAAAAAATATTGTTAAAAAATGTACAAATCCTTTGTTATTTTTGATTTAAATTTTGAACAACAATGTACAGAAAAACAAGAAAAATGCTTTAGGAGAAGAAAGCAAAACTTGAATTTTTACAAACAATTAAAGGGAATGCTTCTCTTGGGTGCAATTTTCTCATTTCAAATAAAATTTTGTGATTCTTCATCCCATTCTTATCATCATCGGTATGATGAACAACATGTCAAATGTTCGGCAGAGGGAAGTATTTGCTCAACAAGTAGGGCACAGATTTGCAGGAATAACACGTAACTTAAACGTAATTTTTCCAAATAGTTGCGGTTTTCAGGTGCGTTTCAGTATGTTCCGTTAAAGATATGCGCGAGTGTCGGTGTGACAGCGAAGAGGATAACTACTGCTTTTTGTGCTGCGGCAATGAGCGAAATCGTTGTTTGCCAGCTCATGAACATGGCATACTTAGGTATATTATAATATGCTCTATTAAGCGCTGAATCTTAAAATTTCAAGAGATAATGGAGAGCGTTGGGAGCGTGATGCATGCACAAGATGCAGAATGAATGGGGACGAAATGGATGGAATGCCATGTGATGATCAAGACACACAAAGGCTATGCTTACAAGGAAAATGCTCAAAATCAGTCTGTGTTGATAAACAACAAGGACAATATTGTGATAAAAAGTGGGTGAAAGAGCAAATATTAAACTGGAATAATTTTTTAAGATCCGAAAAAATATGTGTAGACGATGTTTGTGAAAATCCATGTGCCAAAATTTCACCCTATTTAATGGTATGTGAATGTCCAGCAATAGATCCAGATACTGGATTTGCATCAGAAGACCGTTGTCAGCTTTGCTGTTTTGACTATCATCAGGTTACTCCAAATAGATTTAAAAATCTAACATAAAAATTATTTAAAAAAGAAGCCATCTACAAGACGTTGCCGAAATGCTCATCGAAACTATGGCATTAAATCAGCACAAGATCGCCCAATATGGAGGATAGGTTTAGAATGCGCTGGCGGAAAACGCTGCAATCGCTATGGAATATGCTCAAATGATGCTTCACCCGGTGGAAGGAACCAAACCCGTGTGTCAACTTCCCTACTTGCAATTATTGTATTTTCTATATTAATATTAGCCGTCCTAATCACTTCAGCTACGACCATTTTTTCAGAATCATTTTAAAACTAATTATTTACTTTTATTTTTAATTGAGCCTTTTTACATCATATCCATACTAATCCTAATTTTCCTAATTTTTATACAGAGTCACGGGAAAAGACAAATATTCAGTTATAGCTAGAGACCGGTATGAGTTATCTCAAGAAATTTCGATCTCGTCTTGATCCGGTTTCTAGTTATTGCCTATGAGATGTCCTTTTGTAAAATTCTGTATAACTCCCTATATTTGGCAACATTTTCACATTTAACCCTTATTAAATTGTACAGTATTGGAATATTTAATTTTTTCAAAGAATAAAAATTTACTAGAATTATTTTAGTTACCCACCTTTTTCCAAATAATTTTAGGCCAAGGTGCTCCCTTTAATGTACAATCCAGCATTATAGTCTGGCCCTCGAGTAACAAATATTTTGTATTAGTCGTATCAATGAATCGAGGTGGTTCTGAATAAAAATTCATCAATTTTTTCATATTTTCAAGAGGAAATTTACCCAGAATGTTCACATTAAATTCCCTTCTAGCTTTTCCTACAGAATTTTCAACCAAACAAGTATAGATTCCCTGATGGTTAGCAATTTGGGCATCAACAATGTGCAACCAAGCCCCGTCAGACTGGATTGATACATTATTAGGGAGATTAGTAGAATTGTTCTAATGAAATATCATTATTAGAGAGTATCTAAATATTCTCTCACAAAAAGCCAAGTAATCATTGTAGATTCCCCTGGGTTCTGCAAATCACAGTTCATTGGAAGAACTTCTCCTTGCATAACTTCAAGCATGGCATCATTTCCCACTTTGGGTGGAGCTTAAAATAATAATTTGATTAATTTGGAGTAATAATGATCATTTTTGATCACTCTATTTTCCAATTCATCAACTTTAATTATAGAATCCCATTAGAAAACTTAAAGCATTGAGTAAAACCCCATGATACATATTTATTAAACACTAATAGTCCCATTAACTAATTTGCTAGAAAAATAAAACTAGGAAAAAATAATCCGCAACATGGATTACGTACACACATTCGATTAAGGATTAGTGATATAGAGGTTTCGCGCGTAAGGAACACCAAGAGGATTGGATTTAACACAGACAAGAGTAGATAGAAAATGAAGAAGTGTAGTCTTCATTTTTTAATTCTTTCGATAATTTTTTATAAAATTTATAAAGCAACATTCATAATTTTTCAATAAATTTATTTAAAAAATGGATGCCTCATCCATGAGACAAAATAGTTCAGCCCCGTCTGGCATTCAAAATACTCTTGAATTAAATCTTTTTAAATCCCAGCAGATAACTCAACAACCTCCAAAACGTACTAAACGCTTTCAAAATTTCCAAAGTGTTGGTGGGAGTTTGTCACTAAGTTTTGACACATCTGCATTAGAAGACTTATTAGAAATAGGAAAGAATGAAGATGAAATTGAAGAGGAAAAAAGAAGAAAAACTATAAACGCTATTGGATTGGGAAGGAATGTTGCTGATATGATTGCTACAAATAGAAGTGGAATTGAATTTTTTGCGCCTGAATATAACAAAGATGCTGACAAGCAACATAAGAAGGATCAGCAGGAAGATAAGAAGAATCTTGTAATGAAGAATCTTGAAGAATCTTGTAATGGAATAAAAATTTCTAAAGAAAGAGGAGTAGACATTGAAAAAATTAAAAAATATGAGGAGAAATTATTGGAATCAAGAGATTTTGAAAATGAAGAGGATGAGGAGTTTTGGAATGGAATTAGTGCATTGAAGACCACAAAATATGGAATAGCAACGGTTTGTTAATTAATACATTAATGAACAGGATTTTCTGTATTAAAGCCCACGTCTTTATTAGAGTGGTGCATAGCTCCCCTTTAATAAAGCCTCACCTTCAAGGGTGTTTGAAGAACAAAGCCCCGTCTGGATTAGATAGGGGTTCTATTTTATATACCTTCGCTAATGAATCCCCCCTTTGTAGGATATTTGAATAGACAATAATGTATTCCAAAATTTATAATTTTTTTAAAGTGGTGCATAGCCTGGAATGGAGCAGCTATGTATCTTGTTTCTGATAGAACTGGGGAATTCTTGATAAATTTATTGCTTGGAATTTTAGGATTTTGGCAGGCCAAAAGAATGTTTGTTTAACAAAAATTCTTATCCCGTAGATTTTAGCTCTAAAAAGCAAAATTTTCGCAAATTACTAAGCCTATTAACACCGACATTAATCTTCATACAAACCGCACTGATGGTTTTACAACGAAGCGCACTCGAATCTTTTGGTGCATTCAGTTAGTTTGTTCATTAAAAGAATGATCAAACTTTCTTTTAAGAGATAACCCTGCCTATCGCCACAAATCATCAGATGAAAAAGCAGGAATTTAATTTTCAATTTGATGGGGAATTAGCCTCGGTTTTTGCAATTGGAAATACAGTATTGATGTGCTTTGTATGCTATTGCAATTTAAGTGTATTGCGGCTCATTTTAAATAAATTAGGCACTAGATTGGATGAACAATGTATAGGACCCTTAAAATAATAGAGGATGAATATAGGATGAAGATTAGAAGAGATAATAGAGGAAGATCGGAGGCAAGAAAAAGCCATATAAGAATGTGATTAATGATCTTGTAAGGCCCTAGTGATCATTATCAAAACCCATGTAAATATGTATTCATGTTATTTTTAAATTTAAAACTATACCTAAAACAAGCGTAGTTTTTTCAAGTTTTCCAGCCTCATTCACAGCTGTACATGTGTAACGTCCAATATGTGCAGAACTAACCCTCAAAATTCTCAGGCTGAGATTCGGCTATTTAATAATTAATTTATAGAAATTTCGTTAAATTATAAGCTCACCAAAACAATATATTCGGGTGTATTAACATTTAACGGCTGGGAATCATGTGCCCAAAGCACTTTAGGCCTAACTTGCCCCTCAGGAACTAACACAGGACATGGTATTTCAAGCTGAGCACCATCTTTGGCCACTAGTACATCTTCAATATCTGTTTGGAGCATTCTTGGTTTCACTAGAAATTGAGAGAAAAAATAGGTAGTTACTCTTGTAAAAAACAAAAACACATCAAAAAGGGAAAAGAAAAAGCAAATTTTTACGAAAGGGTTGGATAAGCAAAGATTAGAATATTTGTGGCATTCGCGCATTTTTTAAAAATTTTTCAATTAGGTTTTTGATTTACTCACTTATTAATTGTACATTAACATCTTGTAAAGCATTTCCCGCAGCACTATTAGCCTTACACGTATATGTTCCTTTGTGTGCATCAGAACCATTTTTAAGTAATAAAGAACCATCGCGAAGAAAGATTACATGTTCCTTAGATATAGCTTTGGAAAGAGGTTGCCCATCCTTCAAAAATCCTTAAGTTTTTGTCTTGTAAAAATTTAGAGACCTTAAACCATTCAATTTCAGGGCGAGGATTACCAAGTAGGACAACACAGTTAATTTGTAAATCCCTTCCTTCGACACTTAAAATAGCATAGATTATTTTAAAATCCTTTTATGATAACAAAATTAATTATAAAAATACTTAACAGTTCCATTTTTGAAGGCAAACTGGCAAGAACAGGACTCACTTAATAAAATAAATCATAAAAATAAATCCTTGAAAATCCACCCAATCCAGTAATAACCAAATTTGTGCGCTTTCTTTGTTCTCCAAATTGATTTCTAACTATACAAGTAAACGTCGACTGATCCGATAATGATGCTCCTCTGATGTGAAGACTGTCATCAGGCAGGTGAGAATACCGTAATTGTTCTTCTATTAATGCATCTATGGGGGAACCATTTTTAAGCCATTGGATTTGTGGTTTTGGATTTCCATCAACTCTACAGTTAAGTGTTGCTGTTTGTCCAATCTGGACATAGACAGTCTCCGGACTTGGCAAAATTGTTGGAGGGCCTGGTTAGAATAATAAACGAGAATATGGGGAAACTGTATTTAACTCACTTCCAACACCAAGAGTGAGCGGTTTAATTGCTGATCCAGCAATGTTCTCAGCTTTACAGGCATAAGTCCCAGCATCCGAAATATCTGCACGAGGAATAGTTAAACGTCCACCTTCTTGAATTTGTATATAACGGTCGTTATATAGTTGTCGTCCATCCTTCCACCAAACAATTGTTGGAGGGGGAATACCACTAATAACCTAAAAATAAAATATTTCAGAGCAGCTCACAAAGCATATCATCAAAAAAAGTTACTTGGCAATCAAGTATAATTGAATCATCTTTAGTTATCATTTGTTTATTTTGTGAGACATGAATGGTTGGTGGGACTATAAATGTTAATTTGGACACTAATAACGAAAAAAGTACCAGCAATTTGAACGTAAGCAGAAGCAATGGCATTTCCAGCTAAATTTTTTGCTTGGCACGAATAGGAACCTTCATCCTCGTCTTCCACATCACTGACAATTAATTCATCTCTTTGGCTAATGTAGAATTTTGGATCGGAAAATATTGGGGAACCTCAAAAATTGTATCAAAAATAAAATTATTTTCTGGGAATTTTAAAAAACCTCTGAAGGACCACGTAACCTCTGGCTTCGGCACACCTGTTGTAATGCATTTCAAGGTAAAAGTAGTACCTTCAACGCTATATAATTCTCGTGGTTCTACTCGTACACTTGGAGGTTGCATAACAGTCAACCATGCTGTCTCTTCGCTTTGGCCTCCTGAGGTTCGGGCGAAGCATGAGTAAATACCGACATCATCAAAAGTAGCATCGTGAATGCGCAACGTGCCGTTATCATAGGTATACTTAATGGAATTTTACTTTAGTTCCTTAACAGGAATCAAGGTACTAATAATTAAACATACAGTTTTCGCGGAATTTCCAACATTTAAACTGTGATTATGCATCCAGTTAATTCTCGGTCGTTCTATACTTTGTGTTATACAATGTAAAAATGCAGTCTCATGAAGCATAACTGACACATTTCGCATTGAGACAATGTCAGGTGGTAATTCTAATCAAAAATATTTTGAGTAAAAAAGGTGATTGAACCTTTTGATTCAAGAAAAGTCGAGACAGAATGATTGCCTAAAGAACTAACTACCAAACAAGTATAATAGCCACGGTGGGCAGGAGTAACTGAATCTATTGTCCATGTCGAGGTATCTGTATGTCTATATGGAAAACAAATTTGATCCTTGTAAAAACTCTTATAAAACTCCTACTCATAAAAGAGAGGACCACCGATTGTTCTACTCCCAAAAAGCCAATGTACAGTAAATGGCACTCGTGATTCAATTGAACATGTAAGATTTATAGCATTATATGCATTTGCGGTGAGCCTTTCAGCCATGTAAGCTCTAGGACCAACAACATCGACAGCAGCAATTGCTGTAGGAGTAATTCGTAGAAAGTCGTAGTTCTTTTAAGGTCGATGAGTTAATATCATTCATAATTTACCTGAGCATCTTTCCCCCTCACACGCACAAAAAAGAATATTTTTGGTGGAATTAAAGGCCCAACAAAATGGAGGTAAGGGCCGTCTCCTGGATATAAACGTGACTCATTTCGATAAAGTTCATTTCCACTGTAATCAACAAGTGATACATGTTCCAAAGCTCCTGGTGGTCTCAGTCCGGTCATTTTAATAAGTAGATAAGTTGGTTGACCAGCTACGGGACGAGGATGGGTCTAAAATAATGGATTTATAGCTAAGATTTTCTGATAGATTTCTAAAAATATCCCTATTGAAAACCTACTAAGTCTATGGAAGAAACCGGTTGAGCAGCAAATCCATATTTGAAGTCAATATCTCCATGACCAAAAATTAATAAAGTATGCCTGAAGGTTTCAAGAGGTTATTAAGGACAGACAAATGCTTCTAACTTTAATCTGCTACTGGTTCTGACTCGCCAAATGCCTGGTACGGGAGAAAGTAAACGAATCAGCTTTATATTTTTCAAATTGATTGTGCCATCATCATGTTCGTACTTGTCGATTCGTCTATCTGATAATTAGATGAAATTTAAGCAAATTATTTAAGATAAATCAACTGTGTGGATCAACCAATTCAATGTCCATCAGATCACTATCATCCCGTACACCAGCCAATGATACCACCAACTCAGAGAATGATGTATCAATCGGGACGAGACTGCATTTAATAGTAAAACTAAATTAATATCATAATTATCCACCTAGTGTGTGTTTGTCCATGTTCACGAACTTCATAAAGAATGTGAACTTTACGTCGTGCTACTGAATGGCGTACATACTCGAGAACTTAAAATTATTTTTTATCCGAATATAACATAAATTTATTTGGATACCAGTATTAACATGTGATTTTTCCAGGTGAAAAACTTGTCCAAAACTTGCGGCTGCTATTCTTTCAAATACTTTATATCCAGGGGCTGAACGATTTCCACAATCACCAGTCATTACAAAGACAACCTATTTTTTAAAAATTTTAAAGCACAAATAGGGTATTAAAATTCTAATAGGACCCACTGAGCTTTGTTTCTCTTGTATAAGGTTAAGTACGGCACTTTCAAGATGAAAATCTTTGGATCGCGCATCAGTGAATACGTAGATATAAGATCCTGGCAATGAGACTTCAAGTGCTTTTTTAATGCCAGATAAAGCCTAGAAATATAATTTGTAGGATCTTTTAAATTAAAAATATCAATGACCATTTCTGGACAGTCCCCACCGCCCTGTACAGAAACGGATGCCAATTGTTGCTGAAAAAGATCAGGATCTGTTGTAATAAATGGATCGCTCACTTCTAAAGAGATTCTCAATTATTAAAAACAGGAAAATTATTAGCCTGCCTGGATCATGAAAAAGGACTAGAATAAAATTGTAGATCAGCTTCTTACGCTGTTTCATTACAGTTTCAAAAATTCCTTTAGCACCATGCCGAACTTGATTTAGATCATCTGTAAACTTTTTGCTTTTTAGTCATAATTTACTAAGTTACCATTCATTGAGCCAGTCGCGTCAAAAACGAATGTGAGGGAAGACACGTCAGGAGGGGGAGGAGGTTGGATATTAGCCACCCCTTCCACAACATCCCTTTGAAGATGATATATCTCCTTATCTGCTGGTTGACCAAGTTGTAGGTCATATAAAGGGTGCCCATAATCTATCTGATTAATTTCTATTGATGTTCTGATCAAGATGGTAAGCAATACTGAGATAATCAGGAAAAATTGGTCATGTTGCATAATTTCAATATTTTATATCTTTAACGTTGTTATAAGCAAAATAAAAGTAACAATTTGATTTTAAATGCATAAAAATTGTCTTAAATTTTTCCAATTATTAAATAAAAATGTTCCTGCCAGCTAGCGTCTGGAAGGTCCGAAGAGGGAGTTGGAGGGAGATACGACCGAAGGAGGTTGGATGTAAGCCCACCCTTCCGTATAATTATTTAACACAGCGGCTGGCAGAAAGTATTGAGAAAATTAATAGCCTAAAAGTCGAAAATCAAGAGGTATTGGCTTAAAGAAAGGGTAGTTTTGTTCTTAAACTTTTTTCAGGAATTGAACAGGGCAAAACAATTAAGTTTGTGCAGGCTTAAATTAGAAAATTGATTAACCATCATGTTGGTTGTATGTTTTTCTCATTTTTTCTGTAACATTTCTCTTTTGAATTAAAGGCAAATCGAATAATTAGAAAATTTACTTATCTTATGGACAATCTCTACGCTAGTATGCTAAAATCAAAAGGGGTGAGAGTGTGGTTTATGTAGATGAGACTAAAACATCATCGTGATTTAAAAAATGAACGGATGAAAACAAAGCGTACGTCTACATTGCTATAAAGCAATCTTTGTTTTTTTACTTCAGTGTAGGCAATAGAAGAAAAAAACTGTCCTTTGGGAAAAAAAGTTTATTTATATGTCACGGACAATCGAATGGACCACCACCACCTAAAGGCTTATTTCAGTTGACTTTTATGCCTGTCCCCCTAAAATTCTCTCTCTCACATTTGCCTTTCTCCAATGAAAAAGTGCAGTCGATTAAAATGATCAAATTTCATATAAAAATATACTAGTTTATAATAGCGTCTGAAAGTCATTTTTAATAAACCTATAGCAAGGGGCATGGGTCTAAAAGCATCAGATCAATATTATAATTTATTGATTAAAAATATCAAAAATAATAAATTAATAATATAACAAACCAGGGATGTTAAGGGTTGAGAAAAAGGCTGGTTGGATTTCGGGTAACCCGTGGCATCCCTGATACAAACCTATCATATAAACAGAAATCAAAAGAATGTCAAACCATGTCACAAAAAGTCAAAGTTTCTTCAAGTTTCTATTGAAATTCCCAATTTTTGTAGTAAATGATTTTACTAATGTTTTACCACATACTTGTTCAATCACAATATGGGGCTGAATTTTAAAATTATTTTATAAATTTAAAAAAATAAAAAAACCTCAATTGGTGCTCTAACAAATTTCATACAAGGCAAATATTCTTCAACAAAGCTAGGTATATCAATCTCAACATCAGAGTAGTGTTCAGCAAACAACAATTTCAACATGTTCACAATCTCAGACAACTTTTGAAAAAAAACTTTTTTAATAATTGTTTAAAAATTTTGAAAATTCAAAAATAAGTACATACTCAAAAATTCAAGAATTTATTTTTTTTAATTTACCCCAAGTTCCCGATTTGCCAAAACAAGTTGAGCGATAACTGCAGCAATCATGAACTTCTTGTCCTATAAAACAAAATTATTATAAGGGCTTGAAACTTTTTAATTTGGGTAGCACCCCCGAAACCCCTATAAAATATCAACTCCGAGACCTTCCCCTGCAAACCTTAATCACCAGACCTCAAGGATGTAATCAAGGGGTCGATTTCAGTGGGCTAAAATGTGCCAAAAACTAGCCCTCTGGATATGCCTTTGCTATACCACCGACCCGAGAAGGGTCTGGGTTGTTACTCTACTTTTAAAATTAATTTATTTACATTTGATTTATCAGCAACAACCAATTTTGGTTTCAAAGGTTTAGTTTTATTTGAATCCATTTTTTCCAAAAGTTGTTGAACCCGTTCCCTCCTTTGTTCCTCCTCCTTTGCACGTCGACCAAACCTTGTAGTTTCTGCAAATGTTCCCTCCATTGGAGCGTCCGTTTGATTTCTATTTTCAAATTGTTGAAAAAATTCTCTTCGTTTTTTCATACTTTGTGCTGCAATTGCAAAGCGCATATTATTTCTCTAAAAATTTTTTTAAAGATATTCCAAATTAAAATGATTAGAAACCTGTTCAGACAATTTTTTCAATTCGTCAAGGTCAATTTCTAAAAATTAAAAATTTGAAGGGACAAAACGTTTTTTAAATAACAAAACCGGTATAACAAAAACCGGGTTAATTGTTTATAGTAAAGAGTATGGCTCCAGAAGCTGATTTTAAAATGTTCGGAGCTGGAGCCAAACTTTGAAAAAGGTCAAAGCCACAAAATGCCCAATACTCGACACTATAATTTATTCTAATTGCGGCTTCAAACAAACGGGAATATTCGAGATTTCGTGTGTATCATTTGCGTATAATAGGGAATTTGGTACTACTGACGCTTAATGAGGCCGCCATTCTCTGATCGTTATGAGACTATAATTTGGATATTTTTTGAACAATTATTATAATTGCGAAAAATGTTAATAAAGAGCAAAGGATTAATTTTGACTGATAAAAAAAAGAGAATAAAATTCATTGGGCCCATAATTGTCAAAAAACTACGGCCCCTTAAGTCAGGAATGCCAAGAATTTTAATCTTAAAAAATAATTATACCATTTTTAACACCATTTTCCTTCTTGCTTTCACTAGATGAAGGGACAGAAGCATCACTTGTTGAACACAAATCTTTATTGAAATTAACAAGTCGAAATTCTTCTGCTTCATCATCAATATCATCATTCTCACTGTCAGTAAATACAGCCCCTTCAATAGCACTTGTGTAGCGTTTCTTAAAAGACTTATTAAAAATACAGCAGATTTTAAATAAACCTTGGCAATTTCCTCATCGACAACTTCATCGCTAATCTCTTCCTCACTATTAGAATTTTCATCATTGGAGTTTGAATTGTGTTTATGTACAAAATTAATGTTTTTAGCCAACAACGCATCGTCTGTGTAAAAAATGCTGGAACGCGTTACTAGAGGCTTCACGACAGGTTTTGGCTTCTAAAGTTAAAAAATTATGAAAAAATTCATTATTAGAATTTCATGAGGTTGTTGAATAATCCGCGCGCCTCCACATGAGTGTATGTGGATATTTCTTTTATGCCTATCAGTTATGTAGTGAAAAAACAAAATAAGTTCACCAAATATACTAACCAAAAATGAAGAAGGAATAACCCAATCAAACAAACAGGGAGCGAGATATCCAAAAAGTACCTAATTTTTAGTTATCGCTAGCAGGCCCGTAGCCAGGGGGGGGGGTGAGGGGGGAATTCCCCCCCCCCCCCGAAATGAGAAAAAGGAAAAAATTTGGGGAAGGGCTGGGGCAAAAATAGTGAATTTTTTTGGCCTACGGCCTCTGAAATTTAAAAAATTTTCGCCTGCGGCTCTAAATCTGGCTTCTTGTCTGGAAAAATCTGGCTTCTTGAGGTCCAAAATTCAAAAAATTTTCACCTGCGGCGCTGAAAATCAAATTTTTGGCGCCTGCGGTGCCGAAAAAGTTTATTTTTTTGGCCTACGGCCTTCTAAAATTCTCAAAATTTTCGCCTGCGGCGCTGAAAATAAAAAATTTTTGGCGCCTTTGGCGCCAAAAATTTGGCGCAGAAAAAATTTTCCCCCCTTGGCCCCCCCCCCCCCCCCCCCCCGAAAAAAATCCTGGCTACGGGCCTGATCGCTAGTCTAATTGTGAAAAACTCCATTAAAAACTATCATTAATATTTAAAAAATAACCTAAACTGATACATACAATTTTTGGTTCAGGCGGCGGCTTAATCACGCGTAATTTCCTTGGTTGTACTGGCTGTATATTCTTGGGCTTTTTCGTCTTGAACTTGTTCTTCAATTTTAATTTTTCAGCCTCTTCTTCCATTTTAATAGCTTCCAATCGTTCTTTAAGGATTTTCTCACATTCAGCATTAACCTCATCCATTGTTCGTTTCATTTTGAAAAGAAGAGATCCCGTCCGGTTATTATCAGTGAAAATTTCAATATCATTGTATAAATAGGTGTCGATAATTGTTTTAAGCTTGCCAGTTGGAAAAAAGCGTTTTAATTCCTAAAAATTAAAAAAATAAAATGGAAAAATATTAAGAAAGCGCGTCATATTATCAAACGCCAAATACCTTAAGGGTGCCAAAATACCAAACTGAGGAAAAAAGATGTTAACAATAAGCAAGGGTGAAGGTTACTCTATCAAAATGGAAGGTTGATAGAAATCAACATCTTGGTAATTTTTGGACATTAGGGGATCAGAGACGTAGCAAGAGGGATTTTTTTATTCCATTATCAAAAAATTCAAAAACAAACCGATTTATTCATTTCAACTCCATAATTTTGTTTATACTCATTTTGAAGTTCTTGTAATTCTACTTCCCTTTCTTCTGCACCCAAACTATGTAGACATTTCAATAAATTTTCTTTTCCCATAAGAATTTTCGGACAAGATTTTGGGTCGCGAATTAGAACCTAACAAATATTTTTTACAAAATTGGTTGGAATTAAATTTTAAACCTGTAATCTTCTAAATTTCTCTGTCTCTTTTGCACTTCGAAAACGATTAGCATCTTCTATTGAGCTTAAAATATGGGCAATGTCTGGTCGAGATTTGATCTATAAATATAATCTTTTATGAGATTTCAGTTTAAAGCCTCAGAAAAAATTGGAGATAAAATTCTAATTCATAACGGAAATATGGATTAAGGATTAGAAATAGTGACCGGATCCTGCCGGGTTTTTAGGCGTCCGGATCTCAAATCAAGGTTTTCCCCAATCTCCGGGTTTTTCCCAAACCGGATTAATCGAGAAAAATCCGGCGGGGACAATCCAGCTTTGGGAAATCCGGATCCAAATCCGAAAAATAAATTTTACGGGTCACTAACTCTTAAATCTCATAATTCGAAAATTAAAAAAAGACCTTGTAACAAAAAACCTTCTCAGGATTTACATTACCAGCACCCTTCGCCATGTCAGTATAACAAGGTTCTATAATGTCACGAAAGTCGTCTGAACCCAGCATAGCAGGAATTGATGGATATCCAAGTTTTTCAGCGAGAACACCAATATCGTTACACGTATCTTCCCTTCAAAAAATATTTTAGGAACAATTTTTAAAATTTGATAAAAAAAATTTCAGAGATCGGGTAGGATCCAAACTTTGATTTTTCCTTCCAGGATTCAGAATCGAAATCAAGGCATTTTTCAGTGTTACCTGAATTTTCCTTGACCTTGATTTTTAACTGACTCAAAGTCAAGAATCTAGGAAAGGTTTTCAACCAAAAATTAAGAACCAAGGCCAAAGATTTTTTAAATTTCCGATCTCTAAAAATTTTTAAAAATTCTAATAAAATAACCTGAATGTTGTAATTAAAACTGGAATAGTAACTGGACTATCTGCACTGCCAATAGTGCAAATTAATTCTTCTCGTACATATGCCATTAACTCCTCACGACTAATTTTTGTTGTATTATTGACACAAAGGAATTCATCACCATTCATAATCAACACTGAAATAAATTAAATTAAAAATTTTGAAGAGAAAAAATAAAAATTAAAAAATATTGAAAGTTAACGGCACTAAGAGTCTCACAAAGAGAAAAATTGCACAAGCCCAAATTGGTAACAGATAAAATAATACTAGAGGTCGGCAAAATCTTGTTTGCGGGATCAAGTATGTGGGATAAAATTAGAAATCCGTGAATCGGTTTAAAAGCTGTTATATGTATTTCTTTTGCCATTTAAGAATATTTGTTTCAGAATTCAAAAATTTGCGCTAGTTGGCATAATGCTATAAGAATAAATGACACTTCATCCCAAAATCAATAATCGATTTTTGATGACTCATCTAGTGTTCTCTGTTGCCATTTTAGCAGGGATGTTCTACAACTTGGAGTGTGGCTTTTCCTTTTTTGGGGTTAACCTTTTTAGGGGGTGGGGAGTAGTAATAACTTGCGGACAAGACTTGCTTTTTTTAATTTTTAAAATTTAATACAATTTTTTTCAGTGGTTCAGCAGCCGATATAAAACGTTTGTTTAGGTTTATTTTAAAAAATAGAATCCCTTTTTTAGTATTTGGAGCGGAGCAGCGAAAGTCCCACTCTTCGCTTCGGCGATATTTGGGCAGACAAAGTCCCACTCTTCGCTTCGGCGATATTTGGGCAGACAAAGTCCCACTCTTCGCTTCGGCGATATTTGGGCAGACAAAGTCCCACTCTTCGCTTCGGCGATATTTGGGCAGACAAAGTCCCACTCTTCGCTTCGGCGATATTTGGGCAGACAAAGTCCCACTCTTCGCTTCGGCGATATTTGGGCAGACAAAGTCCCACTCTTCGCTTCGGCGATATTTGGGCAGACAAAGTCCCACTCTTCGCTTCGGCGATATTTGGGCAGACAAAGTCCCACTCTTCGCTTCGGCGATATCTGGGCAGTCTGGCTTCACTCCAAATAGTGCAACGATTAAGTTCCAATGCTCTCGTCTACATGGTTTGTTTTTTTTTACTTTATTAAATATCCGCAAGTTTTGTCCGCAAAGTTTCTCCCCTAAATAGTTTATCCTTTCCCAATGTTAAAGCCAACAAATGATAGCCAGAACGAGAAGACGCACAGCAAATGTTCGATGGTTGGATACTGATTTGATTGAATTGTTGAACTTTTGATAGGTTGTTTTTATGTTTAAAAGTTTTTTAATAACTCAATTTTTAGCCTTGATAGAGTTCCAGGAGCTAAAAAAGCTTTTAAAGAGGTTATTTTTGGTTATTTACTATGGCTTCAAGATTATTTTTTAGGGCACAGAATTGTTGGGCACGGAATTTCTAGGGCACGGAATAACAGTATAAAAGCTTTATCAGTTCCCAGCTTTACTTCATAACTCGTCTGTCATCTAAGACAACACAAGCAAATATGGAGTTTTGGACATTAACATCGCTGGTGTGGTTCATGTATCTTTCGCTGCTTACCTCTTCGTTCATAACGACTTCGCTACTTGATTGCTGCTGTTGTAAGAAGAAAAAGAAGGCAAATAAAGTTGGAGGTAAATCTAGCAGACCTCGTAAATTGGCCTCTGTAACTCCAGAAAAGGTTGGTTTTTGAGGTTTAATTCTGTTTACTTAATCTTTATTTAAAGGAGGCGACCCGTGTTGCTGCTGCTGGTAAGAAACCAACAACTATCCCAAGCCCGCCGAAGACACAAGTTGGAAAGAAGACAAAGGCAAACACTGAGGAAACCACTACAACTAAAAAAGTTCGATCAAAAGAATCAAAGAAATCCAAGCAATCAAAGAAGGCGAAACTCTCAAAGTCTGGTTCACCCAAAAATTCCAAGCATTCGCGCAAGCACAAAAAGGATAAGGATGATGGAGGTGATTCAGAATCGTCGAAAGGAGCTTTGGCGGATGTTGTAAGTTGTTGATCTTTCATGGGCAGTTTTAATCTCTTCCTTTTTTAAGCATTTGAGTGCTGAGCCAATCAAACCGAGGTCATTCGTCCTTGATGAGAAGGAGGCAAGAATCAAGAATGAGAGTTTGAAGAAAGAAGAGGCAGATCCATATCCTACAATTTCGGCTTTTCTTTCGGATAAAGACGATGATTAAGAACCTTAATGAGGAGTTCTATTCTGTATGTCAAATATCTTCAAGTTATAATTGTTAAAAACATTGATGTTTTTAATGTATTTGCCTGATAATTGTGTATAAATAAATGTTTTTTATTTGTGTCTAGTTTGTCATAATTAAGTATGAGAGTTTAGATTTAAAATATGAAATGTTTTGCTAATTAATTTTTTAGTACCTAAGAAATGCACTCTTGAACTGCATAATCTCAAGACAAATAAATATTGTTTCAATGAAAAATATGCTGACTGCATTCTCTACCTTTGAACGGTCAACCTCCCATTTTCAGACCAGAGTTCCTATTTAATTTTATGTACTGATAAATTTATTGCTTATACGTGGATTATTATTGAGTTAATAATTTTGATAAGTATTTACTTTGAAAGCATAAATTTCATAAATTATTACTCGTTCCCAATATTTTAATAATGACTTGCCCATACCTTTCTGGTCGTACTATGATAAATATACACGAGGATGAAGTTGAAGCTGAGATTAATCGAATTAATGAGGAATCGTCTAGGCAGAGTGAGCAACTACCATCAATCTCGAGCAGTGTAAGCGATGGGGTTTACAAAGCAGCGATCTTTACAGATCAAATTTCGTACAATGGATACTTACAGGTTAAGCAAAATAGGCCATAAAATAAAAAGAAACTTTTCATTTGAGCTTGATAAGCTGTTGGATTGTCAAGTAATGCGTTCAAATGATGGAAAGCGTATTATTCCAGATGAGCATCTCTTCATTATAACTCATCAGACTTATGAGCTTTGGTTCAAACAATGTATTATATTAAAAATAGAGTAACACCCCGTCCCACGAACCACGACAAACCCTCAACTGGAAACCCCGATCCCTGACATTCACGACCTGAAGGATCAGGTTGCTACCCTGATTGAAAATACCGAATAAATGTTTAAAAATATAAATAAAATTTCAGTAATTTTTGATATTGATCAAGTCCGCGCATTGCTATATAACAAGGCAAAAAATTTTGTTTTATTGTTTAAACTCATTTCTATTTCTAGATAGTGGATGAGACAAAAACCCTCCAAATTGTAAGCCTTCTAGAAAGAACTGCAAAAATACTAAAATTACTCGTTGATCAAATTTTAATTCTCGAAACTATGAGTCCCTTAGATTTTGTTGAATTTAGGTAGCTAAAAGTATTTAATGAATCATTGAAATTTTAAAGAAATTTTTTAACTTCCGCGTCGGGTTTCCAAAGCCTACAATTTCGTCTACTCGAAAATAAATTGGGAATTTTGAATAAAAATCGTGTCTCATACAATTATCAACATTATAAAGAAGTGTTTAACAAAAATGATCAAGAAAATGATAAAATTATTCATTCTGAGAGAGAACCTTCGTTGTTTATACTCATTGATGTATGTTTGAGTTCAAAAATTTTTAAATATCAGAATAATAGCGCTGGTTATCCCGAACACCTGGAATTTATGAGGAAGAATTTGACGAGGATACGGATGAACCAAGTGATTCTAGAGAGGATAAAGAATCATCTAATGATCATGGGAATGCTTCGATGGGAAAAAGGAAAACATTTTGGGACAGATACTTGGAGGCAAATTCTGAAAAAATTTCAGAAAAATTTTTTGTAACTTTCTAACATTTTAAAGGCTGTTTCTCAATACCTTTCATTTATGCTGGAAGAGGTAAACAATCCAAATCAGACAAAAGAGGAGCGTGAACTTCGATGGGATGAATATGTTAAAATTAGACGAAGTTTTCAGACTATTACTAATGAAAGCGATTATAATACTTTTGTAGAAAAAGGTTGATAAGGTAGTTGACTTTGGAAAATCATAATGAAATTAAGGTGAACGCCGTCTTAGCCACAATGCACTAAAAGGTGCATTGATGATCTACTTCTACAGGGATATGCCACGATTTTCTCAACCATACCAAATCCTCTTTCATTTAATGGATATAGACTCTTTATTGCAGAAGTGGCGATGTAAGTTTAATTTCTAGGAGATATGTATCATAAGATTTGTTCTTTAAGATAACCATTTGATGTTAGTTCAACGAATGTTGGGAAGCAAAATTGGAACGGGAGGAAGTAGTGGATATATGTATTTACGGTATGAGTCATAATATGTCTCCTAATTTTGAATATTCTTAAAGCTCAACGGTCAGCGATCGCTACAAAGTTTTCCTTGATCTATTCAATCTAAGTACTTGGCTGATACCGAGAAACTACATTCCTAAACTTTCCCCTAAAATGATGAGGACACTTTCGGGAACATGAGTAAACATAGAAAAAGATAATGAGAAATGATATTGATACAAATATTGATAAGAAAATTTTTTGATAGAATTTTAAAAGAAATAGAATTTTATAAAATTAAAAACAATTAAATAAACAAAATAGTTAAAATTAAAATAATGAAAGCTCTTCTCAAATTATGTGCAATAGAAATCCTTAAAGTTGAAGAATCGCTGTTCCAAGGCAAATCCATAATCGAGGGATATTGTTCGTCAGTTAATCCATTAATTTTACTTGCTCCAATATGAAATGACATTTCTGAGTCGAATTCAGGGTTTGAAGATTGGAATGAACTAATTGCTAAATGGCCAGTGCTGAAGTGTTCGACTAATTCTGTCCCCAAACCGAGTGAAGTAATTGCCTAAGATTGTTTAGAATATAAGGAATATACTTGATATTCCATTTAGTCAAACCTGTAACCTAAATCTGTAAACAGCTTTAGGGTTGAGATCAGTTAAGTGTTCTATCCTTTGCTCAGGGCCGACAATTGCTACTTTAGAGGGAGAATCTAAAAACGAAATAAGGTTAAACTCGATACAATATTTCTCTAGTTGGAAAGTGTTAAAAAATTATAAAATTGTGAAAGAAACGAAATTATCACTAAAAGGATTCGAAACAATCAAGTTTAGTTTACTGTAGAATGAGAGAAAAGGGATACTCGCCTAATAAACGTATTCAATCAAAACCTACGAAAAAGTGTAGAAGACAGGACAGTTCGAAACCCAATTAATTGGTTATTTTTAGGTTCAAATTGTCTTTGCCAAGTCCAAGAACAATCTGCAGTACTTATAGAAGTTGCTAGGCAACTCAACCTTTGAATATCTTGTTGATTGGAATTTTCTGCTGATTTTTTCCTTTTCTCATTGTCTTCTCTTAACCTCTTAGAGTTCTCATTAATGGATATCTCTTTATTATTCTTCTCTCCCTCAGAATTTTCAATTAATTCTTCAATAGGAAGCCATTCCCTTCCAATATTTGAAGATAATTTGGTAGATCGAGTCGTCGTTTCGGCTGAATTTGTGCCTATTTATTAATTAAAATATAAGCAGGAGGAGGTTTACCATTCAAAGGTAATGCAAGGGCAGGCAATTTATCACTGTTTGAATAAGGCCAATTAATTCGTTTACCAAAATCTTCACTTGATTTGCATGGTAAAGGTATATCTGAAAGCGTTTGTTCACAAGGCAGTGTTGAGAAAGTTAAACGGGCAATCAGCTACATAATTTATTTAAAAAATAAGGAAATTTCGAAAAATTCACATTCTCATTGTTGTTTTTCAGCCTTTGCTGGTCTTCGTTAACAACGTAACTTTCGATTCTGACATAATATTCACACTGGAATTGGAGATTTTCAAGCGTAGCTACACAATTATGAACATAAAATTCTTGTGGGGGTAATTGATTCAAACAACTCATTGACCTAACAAATACTCGGAATTGATGCTGAAAGTATTCCAAATAAATTTTTTGACCCAATATCAAGAAATAAACCCTTACCTGATTTCCCAACAATTTATTATCGGTGCAACTTGGATGGTCATTCCAAGAAATAATTGTCTTTAAATGATTTCCCTCAAAGAATGGTGTTTTTACATGGGCTGCATAATGAAGATTTTGAGGGTTTTTGGATGGTTCCTTTAAATAAATCATTGAAAATTAAGTTTTCTTTATCAAATTTTACCACAAAATCATTCTTTTCACTGGAAAATGGCAAAAGATTTTCAACGTTAGAATTATTTCTGCTTTGTTTTTTGTGAAAGGTTGCGCCAGTTTTGAGGAAAAGGACCGCTGGTTCACCTCGTAGTTCACCTTCTGCTGTGTCCACAGTAGCTAGAAGCTTTAAAAAGGAACTTTTGGAATAATTAAGCAATTAAGTTTACTTCAACAATATAAACTTGATTTTGTTCTAAGCCAGTAATTTGGGTTTTGGTGGTAGAACTGGGCAAAACTAAGCTCCTTCTCAAGGGTTCCTGATCCTATAAAATATTTAGACAGAGAGATATGACTAAATTTTTTGTAAATACAATTTCAGATAGTTCGGTTCCATCATAGTCATCCTCATCATGTCCTCTAGAACTTCGACGTTGACGTAGTTCAAAAACCTTGGCTAATTCTAATGAAGTTTTCCTTGAATCAAAAGGTGATTTTATATTAAAAATCACTAGAGATACCACCAACTGAGACGGTAATCTTTTATTGGCATATCGGATATAGGTGGAGACCATCCAATTTTGGCTACCTCACCGGTGTTAGATTGGATATCATCCCCCAAGGGTAATACAGTGAAATTATTTGGAGGCTGAAAATGTATAAATTAAATGATCAAATACTTATAATCACCGATGGGCTTTTAACTTCCTTTGTAAGTTTAAATGGTGGATGGCTTGGCTGGGAAAATCCATCTTAATAGAAATATATTTAATAATCATATGTATAGTTCAAAACCCACAAGTTCCGTAAACATTAACAGCTGCAACACGAAAAAGATAATAACGTCCTGGGGTAAGCAAATGCTTGAGAATTGCATACATTTTATTCCTAACCATTACCTAATAAGCCCAAAATTATTTATTTATTAACTCAGGACTAACGGTTTGCCAAGGTGTCATTGTTTCGGGATCTTTGTTCAATGACCACCTCCATTGAATAACAAACACTAAATATGGTATTATAAAATATGATTATAAATTTTGAATACAATTAGCATATGTTGAAGTATGTTGAGGAGTCATTCGCTTCATTACCCAACGAAGAATGGCTGATCTAACAATTTTTTAAAATTATTTAAAGTTGTAGGGCATTCAGTCAGAACCTTTTCCGTTTCCTCTCCTGAACTGTAATCCCCTCTGGCATAGGAAGCAACCGGCTGTCATTAAGTTTGGGCACTAAACATGTTCGACTACAGCCAAATGAGCAACACTTTTCAATCTTAAAATTTCAGGATATTATTATGTAATAGGTGGAATCAAACAAGTACCTCTGCGCAATCAGTATCAGAATCACAAAAGGCAGAGCATTCCTTAAGAGATAATAAAATTTTTCAATAACTAAGGAAGCCTAGAAATCAAATTTTAACTGTATCAACTATCCACTGCCTTGTTTGTAACTTTGGGCAGTGCCCCGATCTGTTAACAGCATTCTGAATAAATGTACATGACTGGCGGCAATGGTCAGGTTCTGGAGCTTCCTTCAAAACAGACAATACTTTCTGAATATTTTATGGTCTAAATTACCCCGCAGAAAGTTTGATCACACAATTCATAATTCAGAATCAGCTCCCGACACGGGATAAGACACTTTAATTTTAAAAATTGTGGAAAAAATGAAAAAAGTTTAGTTACAGATGAGCATTGCAGATCCTCCTTGCATAGGTTACTAATTTGATGCCTTAGAAGCCTTCTAGTTTCTGCATTATTCTGAAAGATGTTGGATAATTTTAAGAATATTTATTGTTTAAATTGGACATTAGCTAGAGGTATTCTTATATTTTTTAAATAATTATAGGTGTTTTACTATTGTTATTTTTCATAATTTTCAATTAGACAATAATCACAAACACACAAATATTTCAACATAATTTTTTTTTAAATTATTTTTATTTTTTTATTTTTTTATTACGTAATTTTTATTTGAATAGTATGCAATTAAAAGTAAATTCCTAATTAATTAATGTGCATAATTGTTTTGGCAATTATTTGTTAATTTTTCTTCTGACAAGTCAGGCAATTTTTATGGATAAGGAGAAGGTAAATTTTAATTCGATGTTAGTTTAAATTTGCTGATAAATTAAAAAAAGGAGAAAAAACAATAATTAAATCTTCCAAAAATTACATTCTTTAATTAAAATTCCTTTCAATTTTCTCCAACTTTTATTTCACCAAAAATAAATTAAGGGCATCAAAGTGGCACTTTTTTAATCTCTTTTTTAACTACAATATATGACCTTTCACTTTATCCCTTTTTGTTTAGTTTATTTACTCTCGATGAGGAAAACTACTAAATGTATTCTTTCCCTAAAATAAACTCCTAAAAATCTCGTCGTCGTTTTGTATTCGCAAAACAAACCATAAAATTTAACAATAGAAAAAAAATATATTTTAGAAAAATAAAAGAATATATAGGCTCCATTATTAATGCCTCCAAGTTTTCTTTTTATGACAATAGATGGAAGGGGGGAGGGGAAAATTTTAAATGGACAAAGAAAAATAAGTAGAAAGTTGGTTTTAAAAATAAAAAATTAAAGGTCAATAAATCTTAAGAAAATAAAATTTTTTTGAAGTTTTTAAGAAAAAATTTATTAATATTATATTTTAAGTGTAGTTTATGCGAACCTTTTATTAAGTGATTTTGAGTGAAAATCACCATTAAGTGATTTTAAGTGATTTTTTCTAGTCTGGCGGAATTAAAAAAAAATACAGATGTAGCCGTATTTTGGATATTTTTTGATATATTTTTTAATTAATTAAATCACTAATTAAAATTTTCCTCTCATCCAATTTCACTTTGTATTTTTAATTTTCCAAATGGGATGAAAATGAAAATAGCTGCTTTGTAGCAGATGTTATAGAAAATGTGCGCGTTTTAATACATAGCAGTTATGATCTTAAATAAAAACAAAACGTATCCAAAAGCGATGGCCTTTAATGTAAAAATTTCAAAAATTCAAAAAATAAACAAAAAAAAATGTTAGAAAAAAAATTCTTTATAAAATTCCAAATCTTATTAGATAATCTTTCACGATAAAAAATTAAACTTTTTTCTCAAACTAAATTGGTAAATAAACAAAAAAGGGTTGAAAGGAGATTCTGGTGTGTGTCTTGTTTAAAAATGCCGTAAATAAAAGAATAAAAAAAGATATTTTAGAGCCTAAAACTGAGCAAACAAAGTGTAAAAAAGAGCAAACAACAGAAGAAGAAATGTTGTAGAGGTGCCGAAAAAATAAATAAAAAATAAAATATAAAGGATAAGGCCTTAAAAGATGACGAAACTCATGGATCATAAAATTGTGTGAGAAGAAGGGTTATAAAAAGAAAATTGTCAAACAAAAATTTATTTTAATGGAAGAAAACGAAAAAAAATTAATTAAAAATGTAAGTTGGAGGGTCATTTTTATTGGATCGGACCGACCGAGTCTTTCGGACCGGACCAAGCCCCACCCCATATTTTCAACAACCAAGTTTAGAAACCACCAAACTACAGACTTTTACATACCTCTAGTAAAAATACCCAACTATTGCTTAGATTATTGTAAAATGAAAGAAAAGGGATACTCGTTAATTAACATATATGATTAATTTTTACTTGATTATTTTTTAGTTATTGAGTCAAAAAAATTTTTTGAGTTAAATCATGTAATCCGATATATAATTTGTGATTTAAATTTTCCAAAACCAAGATTAAAAAAATAATCTAGCATGTAAAACATTTCGAAAAACATGCAATAAACTAACCAACTAGTTTAGGATTTAAGTAAAGATTTTAAAATAAATAAAGCTGGAAGTATTTATAAACTATTAAAAATAAATACTCCATTTACTTTTTATTCTCCTTAAATCCCCTTCTTCAATAATACCACAAAATAACTTTTTAATCCCACAAAATTTGTCTCAAATTGCCTCGTACTTTAAGTATCAGTTTAAATTTTATAAGAGATTAATCCAAAAAATATTTTTTGTGTGATTCAAATAAAAAGGCTTTCGACTGTTTTCGATTTTTTGCCTTTTGTGATGCTTCGCATTTCGCGTTTCGATTCGCCTTTTGATTTTTTCGTCTTTCAAAAGACGAAACATTTTTCGTCAAAATCCAAAAGGTGTTTCGCCTTTCGTCTTTTCTAAATTAACTTTGGCACTTTCGCCTTTCGGATTTTTTAAAATCACTTTCGGAACAAATAGTTTTTGTTTAAAAGAATGTACAAATTGTATAAATAAATCCAAAAATCAGTTATGTGCTAATTAAAAAATGTCAAAAAAAATCTCAAAAAAATACTTGCGTAAAAACTTTACAACATTTATAAAAAAATAAAGAGATCTTTTTTAATAAAAAAATTTCGGCATTTATATTATTAGAACGGAAATGATAGTCGGCTTTATTTAAGGACAACATAATTTATGGCCTTTTTGTTAGCGAAAATAAAGGGGGGAATAAGAACAGATGTAGAAAGATTTTATTAAAAAAAGAAAATGTAATGAATAGGCAGAAAATGAAAATAAATAAAAAATGATTTTTTATTAAAGATTTATTTTTATTTATTTAAATTAATTCGTATTTATTTTTAAAATTAATAGTAATTTTAAATTTGCGTTGGACCCCGACCGTTCGGCGTGAAAGTCCGGGGTATGAAACATATAGAGGTCCGGGGGCTAGGGTTAAACAGGAGGAATCCAACGCTATTTTAAATGAACTAAAAATAAAATATTTACCTTATGTCTTGTCTCAAGGTCACTGAGACATCTGGACTGGCATCTTAAAAATTTTTTAAATTTTTTTGAAAAATTAGAAAATATCATTTAGTAGGCTTGGTAAATCAGGGTATTCGCATTCAAAAAAAGACAGGATATCGGATCCGGATAGTTCGGACATTGAATCCGAATCCAAATGAGATTACCCAGGATCTGCCACCCTTATTATTCACTAATTTAATAATTTTTAACTAAATTTATTTTAAATAAATCCCCCTTAAAAAATTAATAAAAAATAAATAAAATTTATAAAAATTTGCATAATTATGTAGTAACCACCTCGCACTAAACAAATCATCAACTGCACTTGTAACTGAATAATTAAGGTTGAGGATTGGATTTAGAAAAATAATGAATTGATAAATAAGGGGAAATAATAAATTAAAATTGAAATAACTAGGAAATTCATTAATATTCATTTTTTGTTCTAGAGAAAATTATTTTAATTGAAGGATATATTAAAATTATAGCTTAAAAATATTTTGTAAAAATAATGGCTCATTGACAGAGTTGAACTAAAAAATACAAAAGGGCGCGGTGATAATTGAGATAGTTTACTGGATATTAGATATATTGTTCCTCGGATTAAAGCAAGTCCTCGGAGATACATATAGTAAAGCTTCTACCATATTCAGCATAAAATTGTTCCATGGTTTATAATAGAGCCCGCCTTGATACGATTTTTGCGATATTTTTAGATAGTCGGTTTCGTTATTTATCAAAAAAATAACGCTCGAACCCTCTAACCGGGCTATAGTTGTAAATTATGGATCATATTTATATACAAACAATCGTATCTAAGTAGTATTATACTAACCGACTAAGGAACAATCAGTTTCGGATACCTCTGAAATACTAAATTTAAAATAGTAATCGAGAAATTTTTAGAATTTATTTTTAATAAATCAAGCCTGGGTGGCCAAAGATTAAAAAATATATTATTCCTATTATGGTCACCTCCCGAGTAAACTATTTACAAACAAAAATGAACAAAATTTGCTTATTGTTATTAAATATAGCCAAAGAGTACTTGAAACAATTTCCAAAATATCGTCGCATTATTTAAAAATCTTAAAAATAATTTTGAAGTATATGGCCCCGAAAATTTTAATAGCAAAATAATAATGTGTTGAAAATTTGTAAGAGGTGGGCGGACTTGTTTATAAGAGGTAACACAAAAAGGGATAGTTAAATTTGGCATCAAATGAACAACAATTAAAGATACTATCTGTTATTTAGCTCTGAAAATATTTCCAAAACTTTGGATTAAGACTAGGGTTGCCGGCCCGGTTCGGTTCGATAGATCGGACCGGGCATAGAATTTTGGCCCTAAAAATGACTCGAATGCCGGCCCGGTTGAAAATGGCAACCCTAATTAAGACAGACTCGCGTTTAATTAGGTTCTCTACATACCTTGCCTGATATTAAGAGTACTAGCTTACTAATGAGTTTGGGCAAATTAAGTATTCTTCTGGTCAGTTAAAAAAAATGAAAAAATTTTTTTTTTAAAAATTCCACGTTTTTTAAGGAAAATAAACAAGAATTTATAATTAGGTAGTTTAATTAAAAACTAATTAAATATTTTTCTAAAAATTTTCTCAATACAACAAAAAAAGGAAAAGCTGTGGGATATGACCTTGTATTAAAGAAAGATGAGTAGGGAAGGAAATGAAGGAATGGGCAAAAGATTGTTTAATGTGTTTGCAACAGCTGAAAGAAAAGAAAAAAATTTTGGGCGTGGCATTATTATTAGAACCAAAAATTAAAAAATTTTCATTAATGGACTTTTATAATCCAGAAGATTATTAAATCGAAGATTATTAATTTTTTAAGGACAAAGAATAGTACAAAAAATTAATTTCTAGTTTTAAATAAAATTTAGGGAATTGTCCCTATTTAATTGGAATAGAGCTCAACAACGGACATTCCCGGGGTCGGTCCCGTGGCCTGATCCATTAGCTCGGAAACAGGATATCTAATCAGGTAGCTCAGAAACTAGAGGGTTTTTTAAATAAAATCTGCTTGTCCAGATTTCTTAAACATAAAATAAAATACGGGTGTTCCAGGTTACGCGGTTTTAGCTCGGGAAATCTGGCCCAGGTCAGCTTGTAAGAAACCGCCGGATTTTCGAAAATCAATTTTTTTAAACCCCAGGCTAATTTAAAAATGTCTATCTCTAATTGGAACATTAATTAAGCAATGTTAAAATATTTTTCTGTGGCTAAATAAGTACCAACATTTGCCTCTAGGAAATATTTTTCCCATTAACAACAATGCCCCTTCATTTCCCCTAATGTTCAATTCCTTAGCCTAAACAGAAGAACAATGTGCCAAAAACAGGAATTGCCAAAGGGGAAATGGAAGAGGTGAGGAAAGCCCCAAAATGAGAATAAAGGGACCCTCTCAAGAGGAAGATTTTTGTGGATGGGAGGAATTTTTGAGGGAACAAATGAATATTCTAACACTATTCATGTTCACCCCTCACATTTTTTAAGTGTAGGGGAGGTCTCCAAACTACATTTTTTTCACAGTTTGCCTGTGTTCTTTATTAATTTTTGAGTTTCCCCGAATATGGAGACAATTTATAGAACAATTTTTATTTTTGAGGGGGATATTGGGAAAGGGGTGAATGGAAAAAGAACAAATTGGGCAACAAACAGAGTGGTGGGCTAAAAGGGCTAGGGAGGGAGGGGATTGAGGGCAAGGGAATAAAAAAAGGAGGATGAGCAAATTTTGAGCATTTAAGTGTAATATTTGGAACGCTTAAATAAAATCTTTGGCAAACAATAGAAATGGTTGTATTAATTGTTTTGGAAATGTAATTTATGTAATTAGAAATTCTAAATAGATGTAATGTATAATAAGGGTTAGTACTCGGCCCGTCGGGGAGAACTTTTTCGGTGAACGAGATATAGGGATAGACTGTTGGGGATTGAGGTCTGAACAGAAATTTTATCAGTGAGTCGAACAATTAAATTATTCCAAGACAACGAACAGACAGCTTGTCTCAATTCTCATGGGAATTCTTATGCCGAAATTAACTGGATCAGGTTCGTGACAGAATTTTTATCGTAGACAGGAGACAGGCGATCGAGGAGCCGAACAGCTTAGTTCAACAGATATGTAGCCTAACTCAATAGACTGTCAGGGTAAGGTGTCTCTAACTCAAAATTAATATTTAATTCGTGACCTTTAATCCTCACTAATATTTCAATGTTTACTGACAGATGAACGCAAATTTTAAACATTTAAAATGAAAATAAAGAAAAAAGTCGGAGTCATAAAAGAAAAAGGATCATAAAATGAGAGATTTTAAACATCTTCTTGGCTTAAACTCTAGTAAAATTTTGGGGAATAAATGCAGATAAACAAAGAGAAACATGTGTGAATAAACAAAAAAAAGCAAAAATTAGTAAAAATTTAAAAATTTGGAGGAAAGTGCCTAATTGCGCACCAGGGATGGGACGGGACCGAAACTCGATACCCGAAACCAGACATTACTTTATCTCAACCCGTCCCATCCCTGTTGCGCACCTCTCAAGATAAAAAATGCCAGATTTTGTCAAAACTTTGTTCTTTATTTTTGGGAGAAAAAATGAAATCTTAGGCAAAGTCCAGCAAATGTCAAGCTGTCTAAAAATTTTTTCAGGGGCTGGGGGATGAAAAGTGCAAATTGGCAAATTAATGGTGGAAAGAGTACCTAAAGAGGGGAAAGAATGACCTCCTCAAACACTTAATTTGTTGTGTTTAGGTCTACTTTCCCTCAACTAAATAAAGTGTCTAAAGGAGGAATGAGTAAAAGCCTTAACATAAATGAAGAAAAAATTCAATGAGTTTTAGTGTAGAAGGGTGGAAAAATGCTAATGTGAAGCAATTTTAATAAATTGCAGGAAGGAAAAATGGGAAGGATATTAAGGGGGAATAGAAAGTATTTATTAAATTTTAACATTGAATTTAAAATCCTGGTAAGTATGGATAAGAGCTTGGTGTATATTAAAGGATCATATAAACCAGGGGTCTAGCCAAACCGATTCCCGAAGTCGGATCAGTCGATTTCAGAAAAACCTTTTTCCGAGGTATTCCCGACAACTGAAATTGACGGAATTTATTTTTTTATGTCGGCTAGACCCCCGATATAAACTAAAATAATTTTGCTAAAAATACAAAAAATATCCATAGCAAGGTATTATAGAAAATATCTTTTATTAAAGTGCACTTGAATATTAAATAATACTATTAAAAATTGTCGGGCAATTTATAAAGGTATAAGAAAATCCTTTTGTGAATTATAAAAAGAATAAGAGATTTAGTTAAATTTTCTTTAAAATATTTTATTGAAATTTTAAAAAATTTAAATAATTTACACAAATTCATAGGCAAAACACTGACCCTAAATAGCAAAAAATATTGGGCAAAATGGTTATCGGGATTTATCTTTCGGTATCGGTATCAGCAAAATCAGTATCAGTAATCAAACAAAGAAGAATAATACCGACAGATAACGGTTGCTAGCATGATACCGGCCAACTCTAATTTATTTTAAGTCTACCGTCCACTCTCGATTATCGTAAAAATAATATTAATTATCAAAGCCTTAATTTAAATATTTCCAAAATTATTAAAATAAATTATAAACCATCTTTAAAAATTTCAAGAGTTTTTTATGGAACAATTATTCAAGAATGTATAATAAAATAGAATAAGGCCCAAATAAATAGGTGAGTATCTTACAAATATCCATCAACAGCTATACAAAGGAGAAAAGAATGACTCAAGTTGAGGATGAGATTTTTGCGGATTTATATTTAGCTGGGTCATTGGATTTAACAATGAGCGGGAAAGGGAGTAAATGGTCCCAGAATTGAAGAAAAGGGGTGGGGAATTATGGGAATTTTTTTGAAAAGAGTCGAAGATGTAAGTAATAATAAAAAATGTGGGAAAGGATTAAAAGCCTTATAATTTAAAGAATATTGGGAATTTGTAATAAATGAGCTTAATATTTTTTAAAAGAATTGTTCTGTAATAAAGTGGCCAGATAAATAATTAAAATTTAATAAAGGAGGAAAATAATTGGAATAATATGTAAATTTAAATAATTATTTGGTTAAATAAGGAGGATAAAAGAAAATAGACTGGGCAAAAAATATATTAAAAATTCCACGGAAATATTCATGAAAAATTATGATGTGGGAAAATGTTGGGTATTGGCTTAGTATAAAAGCCTTCCTATTATTCAGTCGTGGTCTTAGTCTTATTGTCGCAGTGTTATTCTATTCTTATTCTATTCTGTCTCCACCTATTCGGCGCTTAGCCATATTCCTATTGTTCGCAACCTTTGTATTAGTATTGTAGATAAAGCACAGTTGTTAGTTACTGTCTTATCTTGTGTTTATTCTTGTTAGTACGTAGACATACAAGTCACGTACATAACAGTGGCGCGGTCGACTATTTATTCGAACCTATTCTTAATTATCGTTCAAAAAAAAAAATGAAAGAATTCTTCAATTATATTCGTGCATGGTGTAGCACAACAGAAGTTCAGAAAGATTCGGAAACCAAAAATTATTCGACAGAAATATTGTCAGTCTCTACAGAGCAAAAATTCGAATGGATTAAAAAGGAGGTTTTGTTAAATGGACAAAAAGTTGAATTCATTCTTGATTCTGGGGCGCAAATTAGTTGCATTAATGAGGAGACTTGGAAAAAAGTCGGTAGTCCATTCTTGACAAAGGTAAATTTCAATGGTAAAAGCTATACAGGTGATGAATTCAAAATTCTTGGAAGATTCTTTTGCTCTATTATCCTAAACGGACTGGAAGAAATATTATTAGTATATGTAACGAAAGAAAAAATGAATTTATTCGGATTACCTTGGATAATCACATTCGAGAAAAAATTCGGTTATCCAATAGTAACAACTCTATCCGACAAGGATTCAGATAATTCAATAAATTCTATTCAAAAAGAGATAATTCCGACTATCAGTAAAAATAAAGAATTGTATATAATTCAAAAAGATATTCAAGAAGAGATTCAGGCAGAATTGAAAGTAAAATTCAGTCAAGTATTCGAGGATGGCTTGGGGCATTGTAGTAAAACGAAAGCTCATCTTCACTTAAAACCAGGAGCTAAACCAGTTTTCATTAGAGCAAGACCAGTGCCAATTGGAGTTAAAGATTCAGTCGAAGAAGAAATTAATCGACTATTAAAAATGGGTGCTATTAGACCCATTGAATTCGCCGATTGGGCAGCTCCTATTCTGGCAGTAAAAAAAGCAAATGGCAAAATTCGAGTTTGTATTGATTATTCGACGGGATTAAATGAAGCCTTAGAGCTTAATAAATACCCATTGCCAACTCCGCAAGAAATCTGGTCTGAAATGCATGGAAATAAAATATTCTCGCAATTAGACTTGCGTGACGCATATTTGCAAGTCGAATTAGATTCAGATTCAAAGAAATTAGCAAATATTAATACCCATAAAGGGTTATTCGAAGTACAACGATTACCATTCGGAGTTAAGTCAGCACCAGCAATATTCCAGAAATTAATGGATGAATTAATTAGTGGATTAAAAGGAGTATTCGCTTATCTAGACGATTTGATTATTGCATCAGAAAATGAAACCGAACATAAAAAAATTCTTATTCAATTATTCGAGAGAATCCAGAAATATGGATTAAAAATTCAATTGGAAAAATGTAATTTCTTTAAGCCTGAATTGAAATTCTTAGGTCATATAGTCTCCGCAGAAGGAATTAAGCCAGACCCAAAGAAAAAGGCTATTATTCAGAAATTACCAAGACCTCAAAATATTAAAGAATTAAAGTCAGTTATGGGCACAATAAATTATTATTCAAAATTCGTAGATCAAATGCACCAATTCAGAGGTCCATTGGACAAATTACTTAGAAAGAATTCAATTTGGAAATGGGAAGAGGAACAAGAAAAGGCATTCGAACAAATTAAGTCGATTCTGAGTTCAGATCTATTATTAACGCATTTTGATCCGCAATTCGAAATTATTGTTACAGCGGATGCTTCCAATTATGGAGTCGGAGCAGTAATCTCCCACAAATATTCGGACGGAAGCGAAAAGGCAATCGAATATGCCAGTAAATCATTAAGTGATTCGGAAAAAAATTATGGACAAATTGAAAAGGAAGCCTTAGCATTAGTATTCGCTGTTCAGAAATTCCATAAAATGTTATTCGGTCGGAAGTTCAAATTAAGAACTGACCATAAACCATTACTTGCAATATTCGGAAATAAAAAAGGAATTAAAAATCAAACAGCCTCAAGGTTACAAAGATGGGCATTGATTATGACAAATTATGATTTTCAGATAGAATTCGTCTCTACAGAAAAAATGGGCATGGCAGATAGCCTGTCAAGATTAATTAGCAAAAATTCAGAAAATGAAGATAAGATTATTGCTTTAATCTCAGATTCTAACACATTCGACAGTGGTCCACCCGATGAATTAAATGAAGTTGAGAATTCAGTTAATTACGTATTAAATATTTTATTCGAAGAGTTACCAATCGATAGTAACCAAATAAAAATCGAGACGGACAATGATATTAAATTAAAAACAGTCATAGATTATATTCGAAATAATAATTGGCCAAAGAAAATTAAAGATTCGGAATTAAAATTTTGGTCAACAAGAAGACAAAACCTTCAGATAATTAATGGTTGTATTCTATTCGCAGATAAAGTCGTTATTCCTGCTAAACTTCAGAAAAAGATTCTTGATTCATTACATTCAACACATTCAGGAGTTGTTAGGATGAAAAATTTGGCCAGAGAATATATTTATTGGCCTGGTATTAGTATCGATATTGAGCAGATCGCTGCAAATTGTGATTCATGCCAAAAGGCATCAAAAAGGCCAATTAAAACAGAATTAAGTCCATGGCCAGCACCAAATAAAGCTTGGGAAAGAATTCATATTGATTTTGCTGGTCCATGTAAGGATGGGAAATTATATATGATTATAGTCGATGCGTATTCTAAATGGCCTGAAATATTCGGAAATACGACTACTTCAGCAAAAGATTCAATAAAAAACCTGGAATGGTTATTCTCGCATTACGGAATTCCTAAAGTAATTGTATCCGATAACGGAAGTCCATTCCAGTCATTCGAATTCAAAAATTATTGTATTAGTAAAGGAATTCACCAAATATTCAGCCCACCATATCATCCTCAGTCTAATGGTCAAGCTGAGAGATTCGTAGATTATTTTAAGAGAATGATGAACAAAAATTGGGGAAAGAGTAATTGGCTACAAGAAGTATTATTGAATTATAGAGCCACCCCACATTATTCATTAGGCGGAAAATCGCCAGCAGAAGTATTCTTAAATAGGAAATTACGAATTCAATTAGCATTAATCAAACCAGAAAAACCAGGAAATTCAATTAACATTCAAAGAGAAGATATTCGAAATAAAATGAAAATTTGGTTCGATAAACATCACGGAACCAAATTAAACGTATTCGAAGTGGGAGATAATATTCTATTCGGAAACTACAACAGAAATAAAAAAATTGAATGGCTGCCTGGAAAGATAATTAGTAAAAATGGTGTTGTATTCAAGATTCGCTCAGATAAATTAAGAGCTATTATTCACCGACATGCAAACCAATTAAGAAAGATAAAAAATTTTGAGAACCAACAAGTAGTAAATTTTTGGTGGAGAACTCCAGAACACATTCGGAATAAAAATATTCAAAATATTCCAATTCAAAATGAAAAGAGTACAATTCAAAGTAAAGATAATGAAATTCGATTCGAAAGACCTAAAAGAACAATTCGACCACCAAAAAGATTAGTAGTAGAGAATACTACTCAAAAAAGGTATCGAGAGGAACCAATTCAAATTTTTTCGAAGATGAGATGAGCCGAAGTCCGTTGATGAGAAGAATAAAGACGAAGAGATGAGCGGTATTAGCATGGATGCTTAGGGTTTGAGATAATTTTTTTGTTGTGATAATATTTTATTTGTTTGTATTTTTTGTATTGCCCCCTTTTGTAATTATTGTATTTGGCCCCTTTGTATGTATTTTTTGTTGTTTGGAGACATTATTCGGAGGTATTATTTTATTCAAGAGAAAATTATTCTTATTAAAGGAGGGAGGTGTTGGGTATTGGCTTAGTATAAAAGCCTTCCTATTATTCAGTCGTGGTCTTAGTCTTATTGTCGCAGTGTTATTCTATTCTTATTCTATTCTGTCTCCACCTATTCGGCGCTTAGCCATATTCCTATTGTTCGCAACCTTTGTATTAGTATTGTAGATAAAGCACAGTTGTTAGTTACTGTCTTATCTTGTGTTTATTCTTGTTAGTACGTAGACATACAAGTCACGTACATAACAGAAAACAGAAACAACGATCATGACCTTGCTTCACGTCATTAGAAATATTTTAATAAATAAAATGTCTGTCAATAATTAAAATTAAGGTGGCATCATTGACAGTACAGGTTCGGGAGTGTCGGGGATTGGGTCTGCTGGGGAGGGTTGTTGGGGTTGTTTTGGCGGGGTTAGGGGACTGAGTTGCCTTTTGGATGAGGGTTCTGAGTGGTCCCAGAATTGTAGAAAATGGGGGGGGGAGTGAGGTTTCGGGGGAGGAAGAAGTGTTCGGGGCCGATGTGAAACTATTAAACAACTATTTAGGTACTATTTAAAAATTAAAAAAAACATAAAAAAGTAAAGAAAATGCATTAAATTGTCGTAAAAACTTAAAGCAAATAAAGCCGTTTTTATTAGTTGTTTTGCTATTTTTCAGTAGTTCTCTTGCACTTTTTTTGGCAATTCTCTATTTTCGAATTTAGAAAATGGCCAAAAAAAGGAAATTGAATTTTGACGGAGGCACTCCTCCAAAAAAGGGAGAGAATAATGGCCAATCCCCTAAAAAGTCTTCTAGTAGTGCTCAGCCATTCATTGAGAAAAATAGTCATTCGGACGGAAGGAGGAAACCACAAATGAAGTAGAGGGTTGAGGAGGAGGACAAAAAATAAACGTAAATTGATGTCAATAAAATTTGGAAATTTTTAAGAATTTTTTCAAGTAAAATAGAAGGATGGGGGATAGTTTATTTGATCAAAAATTCTTCAAATAAATATTCAAAACAAAAATTTATTTTTTCAATGTCGCCTTCCTGTTCACGGTCAACTACGACAAATTGCGCACATTTAACGCCTCTGTCGCCAAACATTGGCGACTTTTGATCACTTTTTTACTCGTTCAAGTTTGGTTAATTTTTTGCTCGTTCACCGTTCATATTTTCATCGTCCACTCTTTGTTTTTTGAATTGTTTTCCCGCCTAAATTCCTTTCATTTATTTTTTGTGTCCGTTCGTGCCAGCCACCCTCCGTTCTCTTACTCATTTTTTCTTTTGTTTTTGGACTTGGCTTCTCTTGCCGAGTCTTCCCTTCTGTTTTATTTTTCTCTAGCCACTTCGCGCAAATTTTTCAAACTTACATTTTTTGGAATTTTTAATGCCAAACCCCGCCCTTATTTTGTGCCTATTTAAGAGGTAGATCAGCCACCTAAATATTCCTCATTCTTCTTCAACCACTTCAACTACCATCAACTACTTGTGGCTGATCTGCTTCGCTGGCCCTTGCTGGCCCTCAACTTGTTCGCTACCTTTGTTTATTTGTTTGTGGAAAATAAACTTTTTTTGGCTGGACTTGTGTTTTTTGTTTGGTTGGTAAAGTGAACGGCACTACCGTTCACCACTACTCTTCTTGGCTAAAGTGACGCGTGCTCCGAGTCACTCACCGCCCTTCTCTTCCTTCGACTGTTGGCACTACCAACAGTCTGGTGCTAGTGCCACAATTCACTAGCTGGTGCCACGACTCAACTCTTCAACCACCACCCCAATTTTTGTGAGGATAAGGAGGTGCCGTCCCGACCCCTCTCTTTCCTCTACAAAAAGTGGTGCCACGACCCGGGAAGACGGGGACAACACTACACCACCACTACAACAACAACAACTACTATTTTGGTTGAGCTGAGCAACAGCCACCAACACTACAACTACTCGTGCGTGAGCTGCACTACAGCCACCACCACAACTACACCAACTTCAACTACTCGCGTGTGAGCGGAGCCACCGCCACAACACTACAACAACCACTCCATTTTTTGTGTGTGAGCTGCACTACAGCCACCACCACAACACTACTACACCGACAACTTCAACTACTCGTGTGTGAGCGGAACCACCGCCACAACACTCAACAACAACAACAGCTACTACTACATTAACTACCAACACCACAACAACTACTCCAAATTTTGGTGTGTGTGCTGAGCAACAGCCACGACAACAACTACTCTGTTTGGTTGAGCTGAACGACAGCCACCAACAAAACAACCAATACTACAACTACTACTACACCAGTGAGCTGAGCTACAGCCACATCAATGTCTGGTGTGATTCAACTACAATTGTCAATGGTCCTGGCCACTATGAAGGATAAAGGGTTTGCTGTTCTGACTGCCCTCAATGCTAGCAACACTACAACACAAGACGATGATCACTTGGAACGTTTGGCATTCCAACTCAAACAATCTATTGGAAGAGCAGAAGTGCTGGTTGACAAATGGTATGTGGTTGTTGCTCCAACTCAACAACAAAAAGAAATGGATGTTTTACAAGCGTTTCCATTGCCACGAGGTGAAGCAAGAATGGCGGATGAACTTACTGTTTTCACTCAAATTGAACGATCTTATGAACTGGTTGTCTTGGCCAACGTGGAGTTACAACAAAGACGTGCACTAAATCTGGGTCCTGTTTCGTCTCAACGAAGTGAGAAGTCTGCCACAGGGGTGGACGATCAAAGCACCACACTTCGTCCAACCAAGTTGGAACAACCAACCATGCTTAAGGAGAAACCTCACTACAGCCAGCCGACTGAACGAAGTAATCACAACGGACCAGCTGATGTCTCTCGTTCATTCATGACTGCACAATCACCACAGCAACTTGACGAACAGCCTGAACTATATGCTTGTCCACCACAGTCACCAATTGAAGAAAATGGTTGCTCACTCTGCCGTACTGGGTCAACACACAAACCAAGCCGTTGTCCGATGTTCAACTCCCGCAACAGACGCAAAGCCCGTCTATTTGAACAAGGACGTTGCCTCAACTGCTTATACGATGGTCATATGCTCAACAAATGCCGTGCTGCCAATAAATGCCGTAGATGTGGAGGCCGACACCACTTCATGCTGTGTACACAACGTCAACCGAAAAAGCGTGCGTACTACCCAAATGGTCACCACGATGGACCGTCTGAAGCCAATTGGAAACAAACTCAACCCAGAAAGCGTGTGTACTACCCAACTGGCCACCACAAAGGACCATCTGAAGCAAATTGGAGAGTTCCTACACCACCGCAGCCTGAAGTGACCTACTCTGGAATGGTCTTCACTAGCTCACTTAACGACTCTGAAACTGACTTCCAGTCGTCAACCAGCTCAACTGTGCACAACGGAAGAACCAACCGTCACCGTCGACGCAAAGTGTGGTTAAATTCGGATATACTAAAAGCCAACCTGCGCAAATCTAAAAATGGTCAATTGACTCGTCCAACTGATAATGGGTCTAACAGTTCTAACCGTTCCAATCGTGTTTGTTCAGCATGCTCGTGGCGCATCAACAAAATCAACGCTGGCTCTACTGCCCTCTTCAAATGCTCATCTATGCATTTTCTGTTGATGCTGGCCCTTCTACTGATTGTTGGTATTGCCTGTTGGTATAAACAAATTGTACGAAATGCTCAACGAAAGCCATTGCAATCATCAATGACCTCAAAGGGTGGAACCTTCGCAGCTGCCACAAATCAAACGTCAACGAGCTTCTCTAACTCGGGAAAATTTATGTGTGTTACCCAAGCTGGAACTATTATTGCGGCTGCTAGTGATGGAATTACCGTGACTGCTACTGAACAACCAACTACAAACTGTGATGCCGTCGAGACAATTGCCTTGTGTTCAATTCGACAACGACCTGGACGACAACGAGGAAGCAAGGTAGTGGAGTGCCGCCCCTCACCAAAAGCTTTCAAAAGGGGAAGTCGTGAAAGGGCACTCCATCACCATCATCACTGCTTTGGACCACACCATGCAACCACGCACCGTGTTGTAAATACGGACGCAGCCCGTGGCTCTCCACTTGCCCTGACTCGAATCTGGAAGATGAACGGAAAAGCCGATGATGAACTCATGAATATGGTTGATGAAAGAAGAAGACGATGATGACGAAGACAAACTTTTGTGATGTGGGCGGGGGGAGTGTCGCCAAACATTGGCGACTTTTGATCACTTTTTTACTCGTTCAAGTTTGGTTAATTTTTTGCTCGTTCACCGTTCATATTTTCATCGTCCACTCTTTGTTTTTTGAATTGTTTTCCCGCCTAAATTCCTTTCATTTATTTTTTGTGTCCGTTCGTGCCAGCCACCCTCCGTTCTCTTACTCATTTTTTCTTTTGTTTTTGGACTTGGCTTCTCTTGCCGAGTCTTCCCTTCTGTTTTATTTTTCTCTAGCCACTTCGCGCAAATTTTTCAAACTTACATTTTTTGGAATTTTTAATGCCAAACCCCGCCCTTATTTTGTGCCTATTTAAGAGGTAGATCAGCCACCTAAATATTCCTCATTCTTCTTCAACCACTTCAACTACCATCAACTACTTGTGGCTGATCTGCTTCGCTGGCCCTTGCTGGCCCTCAACTTGTTCGCTACCTTTGTTTATTTGTTTGTGGAAAATAAACTTTTTTTGGCTGGACTTGTGTTTTTTGTTTGGTTGGTAAAGTGAACGGCACTACCGTTCACCACTACTCTTCTTGGCTAAAGTGACGCGTGCTCCGAGTCACTCACCGCCCTTCTCTTCCTTCGACTGTTGGCACTACCAACAGTCTGGTGCTAGTGCCACAATTCACTAGCTGGTGCCACGACTCAACTCTTCAACCACCACCCCAATTTTTGTGAGGATAAGGAGGTGCCGTCCCGACCCCTCTCTTTCCTCTACAGCCTCATTTGGTTTCTTCCAAAATCCAAATCCGTCTTGAAAACTTTTTCCTTTCTAACGCTGTTGTTTGTTTGATTTTCTCAAATTCTTGTCTATTTACGTTTGGATCAAGCGTTTAATTTTTGTTTTGCTCTTAAGTAAAAATGTTTTGCGAATAATATTTGAGCATTATTTAGGTAAATAGAAAGTACCTTATCTTACAAAATTTAAAAAATTTCTGGAAAAATAATTATTAAAAGATTAATAGGTGCTAAACTTAAAAAAATCTGCCCTTCGACAATTTTAAATATTTTACACTTATGACCATTTTGATAAAACAAGACTCTAGATATTTCGTGTATTTTTTTATTCACAAAATAAAGAAAGAGAATAAAAGAAAGATAAAGAGAACAGTGAAAAAAAGAAAGAAAAGTGAAATAAGGAAAGACATAGAAATTATTAAATGAATAAATAAATAATTAATGTTCTATAACCCTTTGCTATTTACCGTTGAAAATTTTTTATTTTCAAAGCTTATACTAATAATTATTTTTAATACTTCGAGCGCTCCAAAAGTCCTCTTGCTTCGGCTGGAGGCAATCAAGTCCCCCTGCCTTCGTGCAGGGGGCAACTCAAGTCCCCCTGCCTTCGTGCAGGGGGCAACTCAAGTCCCCCTGCCTTCGTGCAGGGGGCAACTCAAGTCCCCCTGCCTTCGTGCAGGGGGCAACTCAAGTCCCCCTGCCTTCGTGCAGGGGGCAGCTCAAGTCCCCCTGCCTTCGTGCAGGGGGCAACTCAAGTCCCCCTGCCTTCGTGCAGGGGGCAACCCAAGTCCCCCTGCCTTCGTGCAGGGGGCAACTCAAGTCCCCCTGCCTTCGTGCAGGGGGCAACCCAAGTCCCCCTGCCTTCGTGCAGGGGGCAACTCAAGTCCCCCTGCCTTCGTGCAGGGGGCAACTCAAGTCCCCCTGCCTTCGTGCAGGGGGCAACTCAAGTCCCCCTGCCTTCGTGCAGGGGGCAACCCAAGTCCCCCTGCCTTCGTGCAGGGGGCACAAATTTTGGACCGTCCCCTGCCTTCGTGCAGGGGGCATAAATTTTGGAGTGTCCGTGTGCCGTTTTGTACACGAGACCCGTCCCCTGCTTCGGAGGGGGCATTTAAACTTAAAACTATTTACCCAGTCTTAATTAACATATAAAATCTAAAAATTTACTTAAATATTTTTAACATCATTATTCAAAATTTTGTATGTATTCACAGAAGGGAGAACTTTCTAAGACTTTTGCTTTTGTATTGCAAAAATTATTTTGATTTACATAAAAGTTCCATTGGAATTGGACAGAGTTACTTTATTTTTGGAGCATATAACTTGTGCATTATCAATATGAATTTTTAATTCAAAAAGACTCAAAAATTTTTTTGAAATTTATTAAAAATTTTAAATAAACATATGGAATGAATTTTGGAAAAATTTATATATTTATTGCACCTGTTTTTACATATGACCGGAATTTTCTTGAATTTTCATTGAACTTTAAAAATCTTAATAAATAAACTTTCTGGTCATGTCAAAATTTATTTCCGATAAGCATTATATCCACAAGGAGTATAAAGCCATCCATAAATATCCTCTTGTGTAGTAGACAATCTATTCAATGTTCCGCCAAAATTTTGCTGTATTCCTTCTCTTAAGTCAGAGATTATTAATAAAATTGTAAGAAAAGCCTAACCTTTTTAAAGTTTCATAATGCCTTTGCTGATTCGGACCAGAAATATAGCAAAACCCTCCCATTTGTGCCGCTCTAGTAGTGCTAGCAGTATTCATGAATGAATTTGAAATGGGCGAATGAGATGATAAGGATGAGGATTGCATTCCAACAAGGCCGGCTGTACCCAAACTTATGCCTGTATCGGAATGAAGTTGGCGAAGCTTGCGCCTGAATAAAGGGATAATTTATAGCCTAAAATTAACCGGACCGGATCGGACCGGATCTTTTGGTTCGAAATCCGTGTATTTTGATATAAACAGGATTTTCCGGATTTGATTCGGAATTTTTTTAAATCCTGAAACCGGATCTGTCAGTTTTCATAGTTCGCACTCTAATAATAACCACCTCCTAGCAACACATAATCCAACAAAAACAGAACACATTACAACAGCAACAGCACCAATACAAATAACAATAATTACTGTTGGAAACATTCTTCTATTGTTACTCCTCTTTTCTGAAAGTTCAGCTCCAATTTGCTGGAAAGAATTTTCTTCTGATATTATTGGGGTTTTTGATAAAAGCAATGGAAATTCCTCAATTTTTTCGTTATTTTCTACTGTTGAATAATTGTGGGTTGAATGATCGGTGTAAGATGTGGTAGTTATTTTATTATCACCTTAGTATATAATTATTTTGGCTCTACTTTAGGACATGCGTCGCACGAGCTTTTAGTGTCATATGAGCTTTTCGCAGTTGCTGGGACGCAAAAATAGTTTTGGGCGCATAAACGCTCATGTGACGCATGCCTTAAAGTGAGCCATATTTTTTATAAAAAATATTCCCTACCTTCTCTACTAGGTTTAGGATCAGTTTTATCTTCTTCTAAAGGCATATGTTGATTCAAATGCCACGAATTTTCTGCAACAACTATGCTAGGAGGTAGAGTTGGTAATAATATTGGATTTCCATTCTGATCTTTTTCAACGCTTTAATTAAGTGAACGAATAAAATATTTTTAATACTCCTTACTGAGTAGCGGTGTGCATTTTTGGAGCAGGCTTTAGAAACGGAACAGGATGTGGATAGATAACCCGTGGATTTATGCCAACCTCAGTTGTGGTTGTTTCAAGTCCTTTGTTTACTGTCGAATCTGAATAGCTCTTAGGCATTTCATTAATTTATAACCGACCTTGTCTAGAATAACTGCTCGAAGTTGATGACGGTTCAATGCTTGTAGTATACTCAGTATCTTCAATAATACTTTCGGTTAGAGCAATTGGCTTGTTTTCTTTGTTAGGGGAGGTCAATGCTTTCTTTAAATAAATTTAAAAAATTTCTATATTTCAAAAATTCTTTCCAACATCAGATTGAATAGCTGTCACATGTTGAGCATTTGGAATAATCCGAATAGGTTTGATTCGTCCTGGAGTAATTATACTTATATTCTGTTGCTTATTGTCTTTAGAATTTTGTTGATTTTCTTCCAATTGTTGGACAAAAGGGGAGGGAGAAGTTAAAGGTTCATTATCATCTTCATCTTCCCCTCCAGTTTCCACACTTATACTTGGTGTAATTGAAGATTCTTGATCAGCAATTAAGCCGCTATTTTTGGCTTCAGACTCGCTACTTGGTATCTGAATTATTTTTTGTTTTCATTTGGTTATTCCTAACCGTAGAAACACTAACCGTAGTAGTGTTAGAAGCATCATAGGCCTTATATTCCCCACAAATAGCATCATTACTGTTTGGAATGAAAAGTCCATTGCCTTGTTGAAGCATGTGAATTTTTTCGACACAAACCAAAGGATTTTCTGAGGGAAAATTCAATTGAAAATAATAATCTGAGAGACTATCAGAATCCACCTTTGAGAAGTACAGTAACCACTCTACGCCCAAAAGCTCCATAAGGAGTGCGAAGGATTTTGTTGTTGCTCAAATCAACCAAGAGCAAATTTAACTGATTTAAAAATGTTCCAGGAGCCAAATCAATTATTTCATTATGACTTAGATCAAGCATTGCAAGAGAAGGGTTCCCTCGAAATGTAGATGCGTCAATGGATCTAATCTTGTTTGCTTTTAATGAAAGTTGTTGAAGTTGGCGAAGGTTTCGAAATACATCTTTTTGAAGTTCTGATATCCTATTTTGTTCCAAAATTAGTACTGCCTGGGATATAAATTTATTGAAAAAATATTAAATGTCAGAGAAACAATGCTTGAATTTGAAGAGAAGGCCTCAGGCTGTAGACGATCAATTAAGTTCTCCCCCAAATAAAGCTGTTTTAGTACTGGAAGTCCAGCAAATGTATCATTTGGAAGATCTTCAATTTTATTATTGCTCAGATCGAACATTTCTAATCGCTCAAAGGAACTAAATTGAAAGGGCTGGACCTTAAAATGTTTAAATTTTCTTTATTTTTATGGCTGTGTTGATTACTTCAGACAACTGATTTGCTGATAAATAAAGAAATCGAAGTTGTGGAACATTTAGGAAAGCCTGACGATGGATTGAACGAATTTGATTTGCTGCCAGATTTAACAGGGAAAGGACTGGTAAATTCATAAAAGAAAGTTGTGGCAAATTTTTTAGATTATTATTGTGTAAATGTAAAGCCATCAACATTCGAAAACCTCGAAGAGCTTAAATTTGCTTATTTAAAGGGGGGATATTAATATTACTTACAACTTGCAGGTACTTCTTCAAGAAGATTATGCCCCAAATTTATTGTTTGAAGTGAATGCTTAACATTATCAAAGAAAGTTTTGTGGATAGCAGTTATTTTATTGTGCGATAAATTGATGTCGTTAAGCTTAATTATTAAGGTATTATTTAATGAAATTTAAAAATTGGCATTATTTATTGGCGAAATATAAGGGATATATGTATTGTTAGAGTACTAGATAATCTCAATTTGGAATAATTTTCTTGCAGAAATGGGACTAGCGGAAGATAGCCCATATTTATTTTCTAAGTCCTTTGGGTAATGGATTTTCTAGGTCCTAATGGAGGAATTGCCTTTTACTCAAGATACACACCTATGTATATGATAAATATTTTCATCCCTAAGGGTGTATCTTCTAGTAGGGAGGACCGACTTTATAAAATAATAAAGCTTACTTTCGAAATTCTTGGCAATTCTGTTTTTAATTCCTCAATGTAATTATCAGAAAGATCAAGTTTTATCAATGCATTCATCTGATGAAAAGCATTGAAAGATAATTCTTGAATCTGTCAAGTATTTTTAGCGGTTGATTAAATTTGAAGAATTAATTTACTCTATTTCCGGTAATTAATATTTCCTGAAGTACAGATTCAAGCCCTCTAAATGCCCCCTTCTGTATAACACTAATCCCGCAACCAACAAGTTCAAGCCTTTTAATATAAAGTCCTTGAAATAAATTGTCGGTGAGTATGGGAATTAATGATGATTCTCTAGTTACTTCGTTGCTTCCATGAATGGCTAATAATTTTAATAATCCAAGATGGGCTTGGTTGCTTTTGAGGGTCTTTAAAAAGGAAATTTAATTAATTAAACCCTTCAAAATTTAAGTAAAACACACGCCTGCATTAAACTTTTTGCCCAAGTTTCTCCTGAAATAGTTTGATTTCCAAAAGATGGAGCTGTACAATTAAGCAAAACACCATCAAATTGATCCACACATGAACAAAATTGTTGAACTTGATCAGGACAACAATTAGAGAGGTTAATAAGTGAGATAAGGAAAAATGAAATGATATAATAAATATTTTTGTTTGTCATCTAGAAGATTAAAAGTTAGATAGACTTGGATATTATTGAGCTAAAAATTATTTTAGAAATTTTCTAGTAACAAAAATCATCTTTTTTTAATGTTTATTGATCCAAATTTTGAATTTAGTCAAAAAAGGGAAGGATTTTTCCTTTTGAGCTGAAGATTTAGAATAACTCAAGGACGTCCCCTCCATTTTCATCTCTTGCCGACGTTCATTTAATCCATCAGTTCAGCGAAGGAAGGCGAAAGTGTTTGCGGCGACTGAAATTTTTGAGAGAGATGAGAGAGGGGATTTGGATTGGAAAAGGGAAGGTTATTGAATTTGTGTGTGTGGGTGTTGTGTGCTCGCGCAACGCTTCATTGAATCGCCATAGGCGATGATGATTGAGCGGATGAATGAATACCCGCCGGTGAAAAATTCGTCCCAAATTCCGATGGTGGTTTTTCTGGTCAATTTTATAATCGATAAGAAACTAAAAATCCTTGAGAAAAATTTTTGAAGTTTTTTTTGGATAATATTATACATATCATGGATTTTTAATCTTATTAATTTAACAATTAAATATTTAAAGTTACAATCTAAAATTAAAGGAAATCATGTGAATATTGTTTTAATATGAGTAAGCTGGAAACAATAACAAGTAGACTTATTACCAAAGGGGATAATTAAAATAATAATTACATACCCAATATTAACAAGCTATTTACAATGAGGTATTATTTTAGTATATTTATTATTTGTGGATTAAAAGTACATTAAAAAGTGGTAAATTTTTTTGTTAGAGATTCACTATTGCTTTAATTCATTTTTAAAAATTCGAATAATTAAAAAATAAAATGTTTTTAATAGTACTGCTACTTACAACTTACAAAGCAATTGCCGACGATGGTTTAATACTGAAAATAGGTAGCATAACAATCCCCATAAATGATTCTACAATATCAACTTCCACAGCAGCCTCAACAACAAGCAATGCTGCTTCAACAAGTGAAGGCATAACTTCATCAAGTACAGCAAGTACAGGTTTAACTGCATCAACTACTTTCTGCCCTTGTCTATCCTCTACAAAAAGTTATTATCCCTACTTAACCCAATCAACCAATGCATATGGAACATCAACAACAACAGAATCAGCAGAAACATCAACATTAACAACCACATATTCAACTTTTTCAACACCTTCTGTACCAGATTCAACCACAAGCTTTGCAACAGGCTCGACATTTTTATCGAGAAATAATTCATATGGGACAACATCAACTTCAACAGAAGCATCAACAACATTGGCATCTACATATTCAACTTCCACATCTCCTTATACACCAGATTCAACAACAAGCTTTACAGCATATACAACGAATTCAATGCTAGACCCATCGACTAGCTTTACAACAACACCTTCGTCTCCAGCTACATTTACCTATTCATTTTGTCCATGCCCAACTACCAATATTCAACAATCAACAACATCAACAGGAGTGTATTAAATGTTATTTTAAAAAATTATTTTTTTACTCATTTTGTCCATATCCAAACAAAATTTTTAAATTTTAAATTAAGCACATACATTTGATTTATGAAATATTAGATAATAACATTATATTTTCCATTTTACATCGTGATTTTAAAGCTTATGCACACAGGATTTTTACTAGTGTTCAGAAGTATCGGGATTACGAATAAAATCAGGATTGTGGAATAATTACCCCGATACAGGACTCGGAATCGGAATTGATTGGAAGCGGGATTTATCTTTCTGTATCTGGATCAGCAAACCCGTGATTCATAATATACCGCTGAACTCTAGTTTTAACATTAAATCATGTAGAATAAAATTATAGTTTTAAATAAAAATAAGCTTTACAATTCGAAATCTGCAAATTCTTAAAAATCAAGCTAATTTTAATAAATATTTAGGGAATTGATTATCCAATTCAAATTTTCTGTGGTTATAAAATACTTCAAGATATGTAGTTAGCAATTGATAATTCCGATCAAAAACGAATGCATTTTCAATTAAATGCAAACACTCAGCATAACGACAAGCCCCATTCACATCTCCAAAACGAACTTGACAAAAATTTAAAAGTTTACTGGAATAAAATTCGCATTCATTTTGGAGCAGTACACGTGCATGTGAAGAAATAAGATCTGCTGGTGCTAAAAATAAAATTAAGATTCTTAGTGGAAAAGAGAATAAAATATAACAAGCTTACTTAATGTACCCCTGCTTAGGGAGGGGGCACAATTTTGGAGTGTCCGTGTGCCGTTTTGTAATTGAGACCCGTCCGCTTCGAAGGGGGTATTTCATGTTCCTTTAACTTATGCGTTAAAGGGACATGAAGCTCATAAGTTAAATGGCCAAAAAAGCTCATAAGTTAATGGCATTTAACTCATAAGTTAAATGGCTAAACTTTTGCTTAGCCCTTACTTTAAGTAATTTTTAAGCAAATTTAATACCTCCAGTTGAACAAAGGATTGATAACATCAAGGAAAATTCTTCATCATCAATTAAAGGTGCCATTCGGAAATAAGGTTCAACTGCTCGGCTGAATGCTTTCTCAGCCAGATTAATCAAACTATAAAATGAATATTATTTAATTCGGAATCAGCTGAAAGAGTTCAAAGAGTATTTAGCTAAATTTAAGAACTATCTAATTTAGGGGGTATCTAAAAAAGAGATTCGGCTGTATAAAATTTCTCAACTGTTTATTTTCTCGATATCTGCTTTGAGCTCTATAAACATCCATTGATGTAATGCCATCTGGCCCAATTAAGGTTGCCGTATTCAATTTTGCAGCATTGTATGTTTTTAAAAATATATTAACTGTCTTAACTCGATGATTTAAATGAATTATCTTAAAAAATTATTAAAACTAGTTAATCATTTCCTTTAAATCCTCAACCTGGTCGTTACGTGCCAGACGATGAAAAAAAGGTAAAGCTTTAAAAATTCCAATAACTAATAGCCTGCAAACGATAATAGATTTTTTAATATGTGGGTGACGTTGAACATCTTGAATTTCATCAATCTCTTTGAAAAATCTTTGTCTTTCTGGTTCACTCATAACAGGAGGATTTGGCTGAATAAATGTTTAAAACTTGTAAGGGGGATTTTTGTAGGGGAAACTAGGCAAGGGTTTAGGATCTATTAAATCAAAAGGTAGCTCTGTAGGTAAAGCACCTGTAATTGGTGAGCAAAATCGCCTAGCCATTAACTCCCAGGAGATCCCTGGATGAATGCCTAACGGGACTAGACTTCCTTTTACTATATAAATTATTTAAAAATATTACGTTAAAACTTTCATAATAACCAAGAACGTTGTCAGAAGAGAATATTAGATCATTAAAACTCGTGAATCTGGCAAAATAACTTTCAGGCATTTCATAAAATGCACCCCAAATTCGATTATGAGCAGTCAAAATACGAAGCAGATTTGGAGGTATAATAAAAGATGACTGAAAATTGAAAAAAATTTTTAACTAGGAGAAGGATTTCTAATAGATTATTGAAAATATTATTAAAATAATATTAACATTGGAAGTCTGATCCGAATAATTGACTGGAACAACAGCGTTGGAATATGTACAAAATTGTTTTTTGAAGGTTTCACAATGGTTCTAAAAATACAGGAGTTAGATACATTAGGAGCAATTTTTTTAGCATATCCGCCTTAACTTCAGCAAGAATTTGCAATTTTTTATTTAGTCAATTTATAACACAATTGAGAAAATTCGTGATATCAAAATTTGACTAGAAAGTTTGACAAGAGATTAACCTTAAATAAACCGGGCTACGAATCCCTGAGTATAAAGTAGATTATTCTTGATACTAGAGATCGGTCTGGATCTGGATCCAGTCTGGATTTTTCATGGATCCAGAGTCCAGATCTAGGCATTTTTTGATCGTCCTGGATTCTCTCTGGATTTGGATTTTTCAAGAATCCAGATCAAGAATCTTGTCCGAGTTAGTAACATAAATCCAGAATCCAGATCCAGACTTTTTGAAAATTCTGATCTCTACTTGATACATTCAAATTTCTCAGTGCATTACAAATCAGATAAAAAAGAATTTTTAATTTTTGATGAAACTGAGGCGAGTTATGCTAAAAACAAATCGCGCACCTAATCTGCATTTTAAAATTTGATTAAAATTAAAAATTACATCCAAATTAAAGAGCAAAGAAATTAATGAAGCAATATAAACAGAAGCATCTTTTTTAGAATTAAACGTCTTGGAAAGCTTTTGGAGCCATCCAAGTAAAATTGTTTTTTTCAAATTCTCCCAAGTTTCCGTATTTGTGGAATAATTAATTGAGGAAGCTAAATATTCAAGAACTGAGATTAAAAAAGATTTAAAATTATCGACCTTTATTAAACAAATAAATGGCCATAAGGGCACAACAATCCAATTTTTTAATTTTATATTTTGAAAATTCCAAAAAATTTCGAAATAAAGAATACTTTTCTCTCATTTCAGTCATTTTTGTACTGAAAAATTAATTCAGATTTAATTAAAAGGATTTGGAACCTACTTAAAATAGTCTTCCTTATTTTTCATATCTTTCACCCAATAATTAATTATTCGTTCAGAAATTCTAAAATCAAAAATATGGCCATATGCCAACATAAAATTATCGGCAAAATTATTTTCTGATTGAAAGTTGGTAATTGTTAGACTGAGACAATTTAGAAAATTTAATTGGTTAAAGCAGGAGTCGAATAATTCGAGCTAGAAATTTTGATATATTACTAATTCTGATAGTATCTTCGGTACCTTAATTTGCATCCCCAAATCTTCAAATTCTTTAAATGAATTGTTAAACATTGTAAGCATCGCTGGTTTACAACTCATTTCAAAATAACGTAATTTTTGTAAGTTTTCGGGAATAAAATACTGTAAATGATTTTAATTTATATTTAAATTTTTAAATAAAAGGCCAAATTTTGTTGGGGAATGCGAATATTTGGACCAGAAAAAAGAGTACTGATATCGGATCAGGATATCCGCGGAGTTCACAGAATCTGCCAACACTAATGCTGACTATCCAGCCTAGGGAATAAAATGGATATTGAAAAACATCAGTCGATTGAAGGATGGTTAGTGGATAAGGACTATGTTTGGAGAATGTTTTTATCTAAAACAAGATAGTAAGTGGCAAAAAATTCTTTAGATATCTAACATATAGAGTAGGGTTGCTGGCCCGGTTCGGTTCGATAGATTGAACCGGGCATCGAATTCTGGCCCAAAAAAGACTCGAACGGCCCGGCCCGAAAAAAATGAGGCACGCAAAAGACTGGAACGGCCCGGTTTAATAATCAGTTCTACCCAATAATCAGTTCTACCCTATAAAAATTATCAGTTCTACCCTATATTCAGATATTTATGGAAAGGGATTGACTAATTTACTTATCAATTATTTTAGCTAACCGGTGAGGCTTGATTTAATCTTTCTGGATAAATATTAAAAAACAATTTTTGTTGAGATGTAATATATTCCTCATAAGTCTCAATAAATTTTTGTAAGAAAACTTCTTCCTTATTTTCAGTATTTTTTCCTTCCTTAGACAATTTCATTCCAATATTACAGCATTTACGGAACCGACAAGCCTTACATTTCTTTATCTGTTCTAAATTTAAATCAAAATTTTAGAAAGCTACAGTAAATTCGAAAATACCAGTCCCAAAGTTTTCACATTTATTTTCTTGGAGACATTTATGTTTACAATTCAAAAGGACGTAACGTCTAAAAATTCCAAACATTTCTGATTTTTCCAGAAAAAAGTTACCTGAAAAAAGCAGCACAGGGAAGACAACAAACTGCTTCAAAACGCTTTCCATGGGCTTGTAGACCACAAACTTGGCATGAAAGTCCTTCAAAGGCTGAGGATACTATATAGGAGGGCATTTTTAGAATAAAACTAATTTTTAAAAAATTTTAAGAATAAAATTAGATTAAAAAATATACATAAATATTTTTAAATAAAAATTATATTTAAAAATCATGATTTATTCAAAAATTTAATTTTTTATCAAATAAAAATCGAATAAATTAAAAAAATAAAAAAATTCAACGTATTTTCTTGATTAATTCCCTGGAAAATTAATGTCTCAGCCCATTTATGGGTTCGGGAAGTTTTAAATTTTTTTGAAATATTTTTGAAATTTGTTTTGAAATTTGAACGTGCAATAGGGAATTTGGAGGTGTGAAATTATTATCTCAATCCATCCCTGGAAGCAATGGAAAGCAAAAAATTATTCGAGGTTGCTGTGGGCAGGTAAGGGGAATTAAACGTGAGAATACGGTATTAGCAATTGAAGAATGAGAGAATTTAAAGAAGGGATATTTAATTTTAAATGAAAGGATATATACACGAAGGGATATTTAAAAATAAAGGTATGTAAATAAAAAATACTGTGTTTATTAATAAAATGTAGATATAAAAAATTATAGAAGTATGAATAAATATACACATTCGTGAGGATATTTTGGGCACAAAATAGTAAGAATTTTGATAAATTAAATTTATGTACTGATCACACATAGTTATGCTTTTTAAGAAATATTCTAAGAAGTAGGTAGATAGTTAGGTATATACAGAATTTAAGATTTAAAAATTTTATAAATTTTTTATAAAATTTTATCAAATTTTTGAATGTTAAAATTTATTAAAAAAATTAATAAAATTAATAAAAATTCAATAAAAAATTTCCTCTAACATTTTTTAAAGGTAAATTAAAATAGATAATTTACAGCTGGTAACGAGTACGAAAAATATTGATTGTTAAACAAATAAAAATTTGAATAAGAATTTAAAATTAAATTAAATTTGAATTGAAATTTTAAGTAATGGCAGATTAAAGAATCAAAAGAATATTAGGAGAGATACCGTATTCTTTGTATATAATCCAGCTGCCTCGGATTCGATATAAATAAATATACCAGGGATGTGATTATCTTCTGCTTTTAGCATCCGCGAAGGCCGATGCATCCCGGACATATTTATTAAAATTTAAAGAGCTAGGAATTAAAATATCAAAGAGCCAGGAAAGGTTCTTGAATAATTATCCAAAGTTTTGAACTTTAAACGTGTGGTGGGCATATGAGGGAGGGTAATTATTATCCCAAACTCTCGCTAGTGAGGTTATAAAAGGAAATGGGTAATGCGGAATCGCATATATTCTAATAATTGACGATAAATCACATTGTTTCTTTCAAGTAATCAGAGAGCTTCGAAATTAGAATAATAATTTTAACAAATATTCGGGAATGTAAATATCAATGCTTTTTTGAATATAAAAAGTTGATACATAAGTAACGTATAATTCAAAATTTCTGTCAAACGTGAATGCAGTTTCAATTAAATGCATAAATTCAGCATAACGACAAGCACCCTTCACATCGCCAAACCGGACTTGACAAAGATTTAAAAGCTTTTTGGCATAAAATTCGCATTCATTTTGGAGCAGTACACGGGCATGTAAAGAGAGATCAGATACTGTTGGGTAAAAGAAAAATTTAGGTTCTTATTGATGGGATATACCTCCAGTTGCACAAAGTATTGTTAAAGTTAAAGCGAATTCATCTTCAGCAATAGTTGGAATTATTTGGAAGAAGGGGTCAATTAGTTTAGTAAATGCTCTTTGTGCCAAATTCATTAAACTAAAAAAATAAATTTTTTTCGAAATTATTCAAATTTATTTTTTAATTACAGTTGAACCCTACTCGCAAATAATAATCTTAGGTATTCGTGGGTATTAGGGATGGACCTGCCATATTTTTTAAGCGAAAGATGGAAGGAGGGAGAACGGAGGGCGAAGCATAAAGAACGAGGGCGAAGCGGAAGCATTCCATCGAAAGGGGATACAGATCTGAGATCTCATCAGATACAGGTCTTCTGAGGTCTTATGCCCGGAGGCCAACCAATTTACAACTAACACATCTTAACCTAAGGCCTCTTGAGCGTTCTGAACGTTATTAAATTAAAATTACATTTTATTTTCCCGATATTTTGTTTGTGCTTCGACAATATCCAAAGCACTAATGCCGTCTGTACCAATTAACACATTTGACTTCATTTTTGCGGAAATGAAGGAACTGATATAAGAATTAACAATTCTTATATGATGATTTAATAATAAGCTCTAAAAATTATTAAATTGAATTAATTTTGTTTAAAATTCCAAACTTGATCATTTCTTGACAATTGTCTAAAGAATGGCAAAGCATTGTAGATACCAACAACTAGTAATCGAGTGACAACAACGTATTTTAAAACATATGGGTGGCATATAGCATCCTTACTTTGATCTAGCTCAGTGAAAAATGTTTGTCTATCTTGCTCCTTCATAACAGGAGGATGAGGCTAAATAGAATAGATATTATATCTGATTGCGAAGATTTAAAATTAGGATTCGACAGGTACATAGCTAATTGATATATACACGGCGGTGAAAAACGTATATGAGGGGCAACTTAACAGAAAGTAAGCCTAAAGTCTGTTGTAATTCAAATATTTGAACCATTTCTGATCTTCGACAGTTCAGATTTTTGGCCCGAAGTTTGATGCCTAAATAGCCCCCCCCCGCCTCCCAGTGGCCAAACAAATTTTATTGTTATTGATAATATCTAATATGAAAAGGTACTATACATCCCATATATAGTGAGGTCCGAATGACAAAATAAAATATTAAATAATACGTTAAAATTTTCATGATAACCAAGAATATTGTTTGGAGATATTATTGCATCATTAAAATCAGCAAACTTTCTAAAGTAATTGTCTGGCACATCATAAAATGCCCCCCAAATTCGATTATGAGCATTCAAAATACGAAGCAGATTTGGAAGTATAAAGGTTAACTAAAATATTATGATTTTGAAATTTTTATTAAGAAAATAAAAATTTTGGGACCTTGCACTCCTCCTTTACAAAGCTTATAGGAACAACAGAATCTGAGAAAATTATGTTTGAATATTTTTTGATTTCTTTACAATGATTCTGTTAAAATAGAAAATTATTTTAGTTTAATTAAAATTTAAAAATTACATTCAAATTAACCAGCAAAGATATTAATGAAGCAATACGAACAGAAGCAGCTTTCTTAGAATTAAACCTTTTACACAACCTCTGGAGCCATTCATTTAAAATTGTTTCAGTCAACTTCTCCCAAATTTGTCCATCTGAGGGATTCATTGAAGAAGCTAAATAGGTATAGGTATATAATAATTTTTGGAAGCTGGTGAGGTTAAGGGATAATTTATATGCACAATACTTGTGGGTCTTGGAGCATAGTACCAGACTAATGATAGATATCTCGAGAAGTATTACATAGATAATAGAAAATAGAAAATAATAAATAATAGAAAGTATTACATAGATAATAGAAATTTATAAAAATAAATAAAAAATAATAGAAATTTTTATAAAAAAAATAAAATAAAAAAATAGAAATTCGGTCCGATCTCTAATTAATAATGCAGTCGGAACTCACCATAGGATATCCAAAGTAAAGGATATCCAAAGTATTCTCATAGGTTACTGCTTTTTAAAGTTGTGATTCAACCTTAAAAGTTGAATCAGGGTCCTCAGATAACTAACTATTATTTAACTTCGTTATAGCAGCAATTTTTAGCCTTGGGAAGGGAGGGGGGAGTTAAAAGATTACCTTTATTAAATAAAGTTATGGCCATAAGTGCACAACAATCATCCTTTTGTATTTTTGAGATTTCAATAAAAAGTTTGATAAGAAAATATTTTTCCTTAATTTCAGTCATAATTGCACTTTAAAAATTTTTAATTAATAAAAAAATCAACGTTGAATCATTTAAACCTACTTAAAATAATCCTCTTTATTTAGCATATCCTTTACCCAATAATTAATTATTTTATCAGCAAACCCAAAATCAAACAAATGGCCATAGGCTAACATAAATTTATCAACAAGATAATTTTCTGAGTGAAAGTTAGTGATTGTTAAATTGAGACAATTTAGAAAATTTAATTGATTAAAGCAGGAGTCGAATAATTCGAGCTGTAAATAATAATAATAAAAAATCTAATAATGATAACCACGGCCGAAAGTTTTTCAAGATTTAGGCCCGAAAACAAGACTGGACCGCAAGACCCAATACTCACCTCCATACCTCAAGATCAAGATCGAAAAACCCCCAAGGAAAGTCCTGAGCCAAGTCTAAAGGCCAAGAGTCTTGGGCGCCTCTAATAAATTCGTTACCTTTTCTTGAGTTTCTAAAATTTTAAATTCTTTGATTGAAGTATTCAGCATTGTGAGCAATGCCGGTCTGCAATTCATTTCAAAACAATTTAGCATTTCTAAGGTCTCAGGAATGAAGAACTTAAAATTAAATTCGTGATTTAATTTAATTAAATTCATGATTTAATTTACTGTATATGTCCGAATAACTACCCAGGATAATTATCGCACTATCGTTTAAATCCTTTCGCTAGAGGGGGTAATTAATTGGTAGGGGTGGCGCTAACACCAGATAAAAAATAAAATTGTTAGTATAGTCTAGCGTGTTTGGATGGTCTGTTTGGATGGGCTATTAGGGCAGCAGTCCAACCCAGTTTGTCATAGGGGGCAAGTATTCGTTTTGAAGTTTGAAGTAATTGTTAGTGGTATTTAGGAAGGAGTAATTATTGTTTTATTTCTAGAGAGAGGGTAATTATTCGACCATATAAGGCTGGTAAATTATTTTTTAGCTAACCAAAGCTTGTTGATATACTTTCTCTGGATAAATATTAAAAAATAATTTTTGTTGAAATGTAACATATTCTTCATAAGCCTCAATAAAATTTTGTAAAAAACTTTCTTCCTCTTTTTCTTCCAAAATCTTTTCGTCCTTAGTCATTTTCATGCCTATACTAATACATTTACGGTACCGACATATTTTACATTTCTTTAAAAATTCTGAATAAAATTAAATTTTTAAAGAGAATTTTAATCAAAAATGCAAACCAATTCCCAGTTTTTCACATTTATTCTCTCTCTGACATCTACGTTTGGTTTTGAGGCCATTATACCGCCTAAATTGGGAAATTATATTTAAACGGTATGGATTTGCTAAGGTACAGTCATCGACATAAAGATAGGGGCAAGTGTAAATGAAATAAAAATTAACCATTTTTCAGTCAAAAAATACGTTCTATATATCAATCGAAAGCTCTATTCGTATCTCAGTTGACATGTTTCTGCGTTTTTCATGAAAATTAAAATTGACTGAGATAATCCGGATCTACCGGATATACCAAATCCTATATCCTCGGAAAAATTTTTCGGAAAAAATTTAACAAACCCATTTAATAAAGCATATTTTTCTGAGTATTTCCCACAAAACCGCTTAGAAATATCTTTTTCCGGGCCAGAGATATGATTTTTTGAAAATGGCATTTTTCGCCTATTTTTGCAAAAAATTCAATTTTTAAGGGAAAAATGCCATTTTCAAAAAATCATATCTCTGGCCCGGAAAAAGATATTTCTAAGCGGTTTTGTGGGAAATACTCAGAAAAATATGCTTTATCAAATGGGTTTGTCAAATTTTTTCAGAAAAATTTTTCCGAGGATATGGGATTTGGTATATCCGGTAGATCCGGATTATCTCGACCAATTTTCAATTACATGAAAAATACAGAAACATGTCAACTGAGATACGAATAGAGCTTTCGATTGCTATATAGAACGTATTTTTTGACTGAAAAATGGTTAATTTTTATTTCATTTACACTTGCCCCTATCTTTATGTCGATGACTGTATGTATAATGGGAAAAGATAGGGCTGACATAACCGATTATTAACTGGTACCCCGGGTTTAAAGTTGTGTCGATTTTCGACCCCGTATTTTGGTTTGGTTTTTGACTGACACCAGGTTTTCTGTTAATTCAAGCTAAAAACTCAGCTTTTTTGTTAGAGTTTTACGTTAATATCGGTTTATTTCGGGAAAATTTTAAAAAAATTACTCATTTTCGAACATTTTCGGTCATTAAAATTTCATAGAAACGGTTAAATTTTGGCAAAAGATATCAAACTTTCGTGTTTTAAAACCGAGAGTCTGGAAAGGATGTGATAATGCATTAATCACAGGATTAAAAACCTAGTTGTAATGATAAGAGTTGTAAGGATGGAATCTCTCTCTAGTATCACGGACAATATTTCCAGAAATATTTTACCTGAAAAAAGCGGCACAAGGAAGGCAACAAAGCACATCAAAGCGCCTTCCATGCGATTGTTGCCCACATACCTGGCATGAAAGCCCTTTGAATGCTGGGGATATAATATAGGACATTATTGGAAGTTTTTGGGCTGTTTTGGTTATAAAAATGCTCTTCTGTTTTTTAAAATTTAAATTTTTTCGTTAATAAAATAAAAAAATATTTTTAAAATTTTTTATAAACTATAAGGAAAAATTAATTTTTATTAATAAAATTTACCGTCTAAAATTTAAAATTATGAAAGGAAATGAATCAATAAAAATGAAAAATATAGTTTCGAGAATATACATAACTGTGTATAATAATTTTGTAGTTTGTGAAATTTTTAATAAATAGAGAGGTATGTGTGCGAGAGTGGGGGGGGGGGGAGGGTAGAGCAAACGGCTGGCATTAAAAATATACTGCATGTGAAAAAAGAAAAGTCAAATGTTTGTTTAAATGGCTAAAAGTTTCGTTATTTTAAGTTATTCCTGAAATGTTTTACGAAACACGGAACTAAAGAAATTGAAATAAATTTTAAGCTAATCAGAAACAAAAATCATCAAAATCATCGAAAATTCACGAAAACCTACGATTTCGATCAGCGATGGTCCATAAAGATCTGAAGGATCTAACAAATCTTTTGAAAGTTGGAAAATCTTGGTAGGAATTTTCTGGAGCAGGAGCATTTACACTATGTGCACTTTTAATAAAAAATACAATTAAAAATTTTTTAAGTGAATAATTATTGTTAAAAACAGACCTGGTCACGGATACTGATCTTGGTATCCGTATCCGCATATTTACGACGGATACAGCGGATACAGGCGGATATCCGCAGACATTTTGTTATTATTTGTATCCATATCCGTCCGTATCCGTGACCAGGTCTTGTTAAAAATAAATGGTTTAAATTGTGTGAAAATTAAATTAGATAAATAAAGAAATAGTTGCCATGGGGATGTATTAAGAGTTTAAATCTTGTTTGTATCAAATTTTAAAAACAGAGGATATGTCCATAAAAATGTAAAAATAAAATAATAAATCTATTTGTTTAATTTGAGAAAGCACAAAATAAATGATATTTATTTTGTCGACACAAAATAAATATAATAACTTGATTTATTAAACAGAAAATAAACAGAGTTTAAAATTTTGAAATAAGGTAAAGGTGGAAATAAATTTTTTATTTTAAATAATAAAAGAATCAAAAAAATATTTGAGGAAGAATACAAGTGAAATAATAAAAATTATAACTCGTAAATTAAACAACTAATTTATTAAACTCAAAAAAAAAATAAACTGTCAGAGTAAACTGTACATATTTCAAAAGCATCAGACTGTGAATTTTATAAATTTTCAGAAATTCTGAACTTAAACATTACATACATAACAGACGTGTGTCAGTTTCGCCTCCTTCTTCACCGAATGTTTTTAAAATCAACTTCTCTAAAATTCTAGTCTTTATTATTTTTTCCGAAAATTAAAACTTTTTAACCATTGCTCTTCCTTTTCTCACTCAAATACAGTTTTCTCTCATTTATTACTCTCAAATTGGCACTGAAACGAACATATTAATAAACTAAGTAGCCGGTAGAGAACATTATAAATAAATTTCAAGGAATAACAAAAGAATATTTTACTACTGTAAATATTAGAGATCGAGCTGGATCTAAATCCAGACTTTGATTTTTCCTGGATCCAGAGTCCAGATCAAGGCATTTTTAAACGTTTTTTGATTTTTTTTTGACTCTGGGACCTTGATCTGGTCAAGGTCCTCACCTAAAATCAAGATCAAATTCAAGGTTTTATGAAAATCTCGATCTCTATTAAATATCACTTAATTTAATCCATTAATGATTATCAAAACTTATCAAAAATAGAATATCTAACCTACATATATATTTACATAGAATTCTGATCAGACAACAATTTCAAATTTAAATTGTTTTTCTGTTTATTTTAGTGCTTAAGTTGTCGGCATGCGCAATAAAAAAATTTTCTTTTAAAAATTTTTTGCTTCTTAATATAAACATAAAAACAAACATTTGAAATAAAAGAGTTGTGAATTGAGAAAACTAACGTCACAAAAGAAAATGGGAGGGGGGGGGGGGGCTAAGTTTTTAGATTTATTTTGGATTAACTTGGAAAAAAACTTTTTCTTCTTTTACTTTTCAATTCATGATTTAATAGATAGCCAGATGTGCAACTACTAACTACTATGTTCTATTCAAAAAAATATCGATGGGTAGCGAAAAAAAGACTGTGATCGAGAATTTGGCAGGATCAAAGAAATTATTTTACTGCTAATAATCTTTGGAAAAATTATTATTTTTCTGCAAATGTGATCAAAGATTAGGGCTTTATAGAGCTTTAAGATAATTTTTAATATTAGGATAAATTAGTTGTGACCCTGCTACGAACGATCCTTTTAAGGATTATCCACAGCCTGTTCCTTTAGGATATTTTCTCTGTTCGATTCGATTAAGACCTGATTTCATAGATATTTTTCACTCACTTTCAATTGTTGCTTTAGCTTACTTAAGATATTAAAAAATTATGCCAACAAATTCTCTTCTAAATTCTCTTCTATTTCATAGATATTTTTCACTCACTCCATCCCTGACCCGATCCCCTAGACTATTATTGTTACCCGACTCAATCCCCTCGAGATGGAAAAATTATAAAACCCATCCCCAGATCCCCTGTCCACTGTCAAACCATCCCAAAGATATGCCTTCAACTGATAGATATACGCCCCGTAACGAAGCCTCGCGATCTTTGCAAATTTAATCATCTCTGAGAGATTTTAATTAGAGATTTCAATTGTTGCTTCAGCTTACTTAAGATATTTAAAAAAATATGCCAACAAATTCTCTTCTACAGCCTTTAACAACAACAAAAATCAAGAAAATAAATAAGAAAAATAATATATTTAAATTAAGCACTTATAAACGACATAAAAAATATTTGATAAGATCAGCCAAACTATTTTATAAAAAATGGCATTTAAATCATTTAGTCCCAATCCCTTTTATTAGTATTTATATGATTTTTGGTGCCTTACTGTTTTGGTTGACAGAAAATAAAGCAGAATTTGAAAGACAGATTGAAAAGTAAGTTAAAAATTGAAAATCTTGAACTCTGTTTGACCCTTTAGATTTTACCTAGATTTAAGAAGCTTTTGTGTTAGATATATGGTCCGTTATTGGGAGTGTGTACCATAGCTTTGAGTGAGCAGACCTTTATTCGCAAAAAAATTTTATGGCAGTACAGTGGACTTACCACAGATATATTGTGGTACACGCACCAGATTCTAATAGTATAAGCTGGTGATACATGGTATAGATTATGGTGTACCAGGGGGTTTGAGAAAAAAAAGTCGGGTTGAGGTTCAAGGCGGATCTTCGAAATCTTCCTAGGACCGTGATTCGGGTTTTCCGGTAGAAAAGCCGTAATATCCCAAGTAAGCGGATAATACAGGTTCTAACACGTAGTGCTGGATACTTATCGTGATAGAGTTGGGATGAAGATATAAAGATGCATACAAAGTTCAAAATTCCCAAGATTGAAAAATATATTTCTAAAATAAAATTTAAAAAAGTTAAAATTTAAAAGAATCCAATATTATGAACTCATTCGTAAAGAATTTTTAACTAATATTAAATTGACTTTTAACGACGAGAGCTTGGAAGAAGGACAGAGGAATAAGCTTTTTGGTATTTTAGTTGAGGATTTATTTGAACAGCTTGATATTCCATCATTCCACTCAGATATAGATGAAGAAGAAAAGCGCAATAAAATCAAAAATGAGCAGGAATGGACATTTGTTACAGCAATGTATGCATTATTAATATGCTTTATTAATTACAAATTTAAGAAGAATTGTATTTAAAAATACTCTGTATTTCCATTAATTATCACAAAGCCCAATGGATTAGAGGCCTTTAATGTTCTCGCCAGAGCTTCCTGAATACCCAAACAAAAATTATATAATTTTGGGATCTGTTGGAAAGCACACTAAAGCATAATGTTCTGAATGTAACCATGAATAATCACATGGAACTAATCTAAAAGGCTTTCAGAAAAGTACATATAAAGTAAAAATTTAATACATCCTACAAGTTGCCATACAAGCTATCTTTAATTTTCCCCAATCAGGGCTATTCCTATCATTCAGAACTATCTAATTTTAAAGGTATTTTTCGGGAACACTTTTCACAACAATTGGATATGGGGATATTGCATGTGAAACAAATATTGGACAGATTGGCACTGTAATATATTCGATCATTGGTTAATAATCTAATTCGGCTTTTAAATTAAAAAAGAATTTTGAAGGTATACCCTTAATGTTAATTACTTTAAATGAATTGGGAAAATTCTTGTACAAAACAATAAATGAATTAATGGCTTGTCTAGACAAGAATTGGCAAAAATATTTTTTAAATAATATTAGATTATGTCTGAATTGCGCCCCAAAGAAATCCTCACAGCAATCAAAGCGTTCAAAAATTATTGATAGTACCAAGCATTCTTTGAAAAGCGTAAAAATTTTTAATCAAAAAAAATTAAAAAATTTAAATCCAGACACAGAAAGAACTTGAACGCAAAGCCACACATTTTTTCAAAGATCAACGCATAGCGCAGAGGGAAATATTTGATCATTTTGATGCTAGAACAACTACAACACTAACCTCAGAAGACTTACAAAAAATTTCGAGAGTAACAACAGATTCAGACCCTGTAGATAATTTAACAAAGAATTTGATTGAAACGGGTTAGTCATGACGGGGATTATTCTTATTTTGGGCAAGAGTAAAATAACAATACTTTGATCCACTTTCGGATAGTGGATTGATTGTGTATCCGGTCCCCCTATCACGGACGGGATACTCCACTCCGTCCCCCTATTACAACTACGACACGAACCCCGAAGCTCTACGACGGCAAACCCCGATCTCCGACTATACCGACCCTGCAGGCTTGGCAAGCTGCCCTACCTTATACACTGAAAAAGGGAAATTTCTTGGAAAAATTTTTATTTGTGGCAGGCTTCGAGTATCATATACCGCTCGATCCCTATACTTAGTGGTCAATTGTTATTAACCAATTAATTGGGAATTAGTTTTAGTTTAACTATAAGGAAAATATCTTGATGATAATTCACGCTTTTATTAATCAACCTATTTTTAAGGAAGTATTAATGAATCTCATAATGAAAACAAAGAGGAGGATCAAAATTCGGATGATCAGGAAGATCAGGAAGTGCCAAGAATGCATGTTCTTGTAGCCATTACTTTCACAGTTTCCTGGGTGCTTTTTTGTGCGGCACTTTTTAAGCATGTTGAGGTTTCTGAAAATTATTTTGGAAAAATATTTATAAAATTAAGGATTGGACTTATAGTAAATCATTATATTTTGTTTGCATTTCGCTTTTGACTGTCGGACTTGGAGATGTAAAAGTATCAAGAAGAGGCTATATGCTTATATTCTTTGTGTTTGTTATGATCGGACTTTCATTAGTATCAATGTGCATAAATGTAATACAAAACTCCATCGAGGATTTTTATAAACGACTATTAGCCCAAACACTGGAAAATTACAAGCATGGTGATGCTTCTAAAATTGAACACAATTTTCTTGCAAAAGTATTACTTCCACTCTTGGGAAAGCGTAGGAAGGAGTCCATGATGCGTCAAATGCGCGAAGAGGCTGTCAAGAGTGGTATAGAATTGCCAAATACTTTTGAGGGAATTTTTGATGGATCTAAGGTTTTTTGATTAAAAAATTATCAGTTAAATGATCAAAATTAGTCTTCAAAAAATTTAAGGAAGATACAAGTTCTATAAGCAATGTTTCTGACTTTGAAGTTGAGATTCAACTCCCATCTCCGAGTTTATCCTTGAAGACTGAAGAGAATGAAGAGTCTATCCATGAAAAACCGGCCTTATTAGAGGTATTATCTGAAAATCCTCAAAATTTTAGTTTAAAATATCTTCAGATCCCCCATGAAGGCTGGTTTCGTCAAAGACGTCCAAGCTTTCAATTAGACGAAGATCAAATGAGAATGATTCCATATGTTGATTCAGATGTGTTTTCAATGAATAATAACATTATTGACAATAATTATATTTATACAAGAGAGAGGAATGAGAGCAATCATCAAATTGATAATAATAACAATGAGAAGGATGATGAGGATGATCTAATACCGCATTTGAAAGTCGTACAAGGTGCTATTGTTCTGACTGAAAATGGCGAACAACAAATGGTTCATAGCATAGTATGCTCAAACAGTCACTTACCTTAACTTTTCCTCACTTGAACACGATCCACTTAGCATATTTTCTTAATTTATATTTCAACCCATCCATGGGATGGGGAACACATCCATGCGATAGGTAATTATTCGAGGTGAACATCATCATCCTTGAGATGGGGAACACACATCCAATCTGTCGGATGGGAACACCTCCGTGGGATAGTTAATAATTTGAGGTGAAGAGGGGTTATTTGGCGAGGGAGGGTAATCATTGTTTCAACCCATTCCTAGCATGGGGAATTAATCGAGAGTGAGGAATTAATCGAGAATGGTGTGGTTATATTATTCGAGTTAAAGAAAATACGGCAAATTATTAGCATCTGCACTTTGCGCTCTAGCCTTAATCCATCAATCAGTTTATTTTAATCATTTTGTATAAAATATATTTATTTTCGGGTGATATAAAATTTTAAAATTCAATTATTAATTGATCTTCTTCTTGCCCACGATAATGCTAATTGTGTAAAATATTCCTCTGTTTGATTCACCCCACCACAAGGAAGTAATTCCAATCCTTGAACACTTGTTAGTGAAACAGCTCGTTTTTTGATAGTATTGCTATCAAATCCATTATTTGTAATGGAAGTAGGAGCAACTTGGTGCCGTCTTAATTTGAAGATTAACAAGCATTTGAAGAATGAACGTATTTTTAGTGCCAAACCGACAAAATTTCGTTTCAAATAAGGATGGCACCTGGAAAAGTAAAAGAAGATAAATAGGTTAAAATCAAGGTTAATAGAGCTGTCCAAGACCAAAATGTTTCAGAAAGAATCTATACAAAGATAATAACAGCGCGAGACCTGGACATACCCCCGATTAACTTCTAAGGACTAACAATAAGAACAAGACATATCTAGAGACCAAAACCAAGCTACCTAACTCCCAAGAATGTTCGAATTACGAATCGTGGACAGCTCAAGAAATGTTTGAAGAAAGAAATGTTGGTAATAGTCGGTTTCGTACCCCCCTCTTTTTTCTTTATCAAAGTTTCAAAATGGTCCAGTAGAACCATTTTCTCTCTCCTTACTTCTCTCAGATTTGAGAAATAGTAATTCTACTCATCAAGCTGCATCGAATGAGTAAACCAAAATTTCTAAACATTAAATGACCCCTAAGCAGGGGCCGGTCCCATGTACAAAACGGCACATGGACACTCCAAAATTTTTCTCATGGTCACCAGCGAACTGCCTCCGCACAAACACTATTGGAAAGCCACCGAAGCGCACTGCCCCAATAGAGCTGCCAGAACGCACAGCCACTGATGTCTATCTACCAATAGTGTCCACTGGCTGCACAGTGACCGAAGTCATGCCCCACCAGCTTTCTTCTAGTGTAGATAGTCCGCCGTATCGGTCCATGGATAAATTGTGGGAGAATAGAAAAAAATAAAAGATTTGAGCATAAGTAATTGTTAGATGGTTAATAGAAAGGGTATAGAGAACACTAATTATTCTTGCATTTATTCTTGCATTCCTTTTCTCTTTTTCTTCTTCTCTCCTTTACTTTTCTTCTCTCTCCTTTACTCTCTCTTTTTTACTTTTCTTCTCTCCTTACCTTTACTAGTTTTTATAATTTTTCATAATAACAAATCGCTTAAAATAAACAAAATATCTACAGCGCGTTGTATTTAAAAATAGTTAAAAAAGGGAATTTTTGTAAATTGTCGAAGGGACTTTTAAAAATTGTATTTTTATGTATAGCAGGGATGGGACGGGTTACCCGAAACCCAATATCCGAAACCCGGACTTTTTCGACGCGAAACCCTACACGAGAAGTTTTCGAAAACCCGACCCGAAACCCGGCATTCAAATCACGTTGATTTTGGGGTCATTCGATGCAGCTCGATTTTGAATACCTTGAGAAAGAAAAGGGGGGGGGGGGTACGAAACCGACTATTACCGAAATGTTTTCAAGAGACTCACAAAATCATTGTCAATTCAATCAAAAAACTCGTGAAAGCAATAATCAACATATAAATTTGATTGAATAATTGATAAGCAAACATTCCAGTAGAAATAGGGCCGAAAGCTTGGTAATAGATTGTCCAATTAACAAAAGTTCCCAAAGCAATATTGAAAAAGTGAATAGCCAAAATTGGTATTAGCTGTTTAGTTGTTCTTATATTTTCTGCCAGCTAAGAATCATTTTTAATAATTTAAAAGTTGATTAGAGCTGATAACCTGATAACGTTCAGATAATGTCGCATTAATAAAAGAACGAGATGTATATATCTGGTCATTATATTTTTTCATAGATTTAATTGCAATCAACTCTATAATGGCCAAAACAAACATAATTGCCCAAAAGCAGAGATTAATAAAAGTTGTAGAGGAGGTTGTTGATGTACCATATACAGTGCCAAAAGTGAGCAAATTCTGTTTTATATGAAAGTTTTACATTGCTTCAAGAAACGGAGCTCGTCTATTGGATTCCCAAGATCCGATAGCCCTACTCTCCATCATTAAAAAATTTAAAAAAATTCTCAAACCACAAAAAATAGCCATCCAAAAGTAAAACAAGGTCCACGTGATCTCTCATATTTTCTAAATGAAAGGGTTGCATTTAATCTTTCGATGACCAAAATATGCGCGATAACATTTCTAAAGTAAGCAAAGTAGCTAAAGATAAAGATTAGCTCATGTGTAGGACTCCAAGTTAAATCATCATTGAATAACATTGTTAACAGCATAATGCTTCTGGCTGAAATTTGGAATTTTTAAAAATTTTTTCAAAAGCAAATTCGATATTAGAGTAGAACCAGAAAGCATAGCCGGGTTTTGGAAATCGTATTAACTGAAATCCCAAAGTATCGGTTAATAACCACTAGAAATGCGCAATTTTCCACGAATCAAGTGAATCAAGAGTATTACAAAACTCTACTACACTCTCCAAAGCGAACCCGTATCTGATTAAAAACCAGATCTAGAACGGGTTTAGAAAATCGGATTAAATGAAAAACGGGGATATCCGTTAATAACAATTATAGATCTCCGAATTTATCAAGAATCTAGGACCATAACTCTACCCCACTGTCAAGATTCAAAACAAAACAATTCCTAAGGCTGCTCAATTGCGATGGCGTGAACCACCCATGTTTTAACCCAATATTAAACTTACTAATACTCCTCGCAAAAATACAAAAACTTTGAGTTAATAAAATAAATTTCAAATTTGGATGTAAAATGCTTGTTTTAATTATTAACAAAATATTAACTCCAGCAAAAGGAAAATTTAACAAAAAATGGCAAAATAATTCAGCAATAACAAGGAATAAAAGTGAATAATGTTGATTTATATTAAGCACTAATCCATTTGTTAAATTTGCAAAAAATGGCATTTTTCTTGAAATTCTTTTGAAAATTTTTAAATTTTTTTAATTAGTTGAACCACTCAACAATACTAATTTAAGGAAGAGAAAGGTCCAGCTAGCTAGCATTTAAAACGCTCACAAGGCGGAGGTCTACATACTATTAAAAGATAAGGTGAAGGCAGCGTCACGGCAGCTCTATTGGTAGAGCACCTACCTGTACATGGTGAGCGAAAACGCCTAGCAATAACTGCCAGAAGGTCGCTGGATAGAACCCAGCCCGGGATTAAACTTTCACCTCGCTCTTAATCTAAATATGTACAATTTTTTAAAATTAGTTGGCCAACCAATTTTGGCTTAATTTTGGAAATTGGTGCCCAAACAAACTAAGGTGCTTGAGGAAAAATAAGGACAACTGTTTGATAAATACAATTTTTAGCTTGAATTTTAATTTTTTTTAGTGAGCTAAAATTAATCGGACTCAAAATAAATATTAATTAAAAAAGATTATTTTATTTTAACAAAATTAGAAATTGAATTTTTAATTTTTAAAATTTTTAAATAAAAATTTAGATTAAACCAAAAATGTATAATTAATTATAATGCGAGTTTATAAATTTATGAAGCAAACAAAACTAATTTTATACTCACCTAACAATTTTATTTTATTTTAAATGGTAAAAAAACTAAATTTTCAACATGGCATTTAAGCATAAAAGAAAAATAATTGTAATTAATAATTAATTTTGGTTGTATTAAGTAGATTAGATTTTGAAAAAATTGAAAATTATAGTTTATAACTAAGGATGGCATCTTTTATCAATAAGTAATTAGGTAGGTTGATTGAAATCTTGAAAAGGGTATTTTTAATCATTTTTCTGAGTCGGGGGATAAAATTTTTTTAATTTTTTGATTCATTTTTGTGTAAATGGAAAACTCATTTAGGTATATTCTAATAAATAGGATTGCTCTTTACCGGTTTTAAAACAGAAAATTTTGATTTTTATTGTCAAAATTGACCTCTTTTATGAGCTTTTAAGAATCAAAAACCGAAAAGTTTTGTAACTGAGCAGTTTTTATTAAAAATCCCACAAAAATAAATTCTGAATTTAAATAAAACTCAAAACCGAAACTCCGAGTTTTTAAAATTAGAATTAACCGAAAACCGAGGGATACCAGCTAATAATCGGTAGTCAACAACCTTACTAATAACAATATCTGACAATAATAAACACTTAATGGTATTCCAAATTATAATAATTAATTTTTGTACATATGCTCTAAATAAAGAATAATATTAGAATTAATTATATACTTAAAGATAATTTAGCTATTATTATTTAATTAAAATTAAATATTAAAGAATATAATGCCTTAAAAATAGCTAAATAGAAAATAAAAAATAATTTGGATCTGCAATAATCTCAAAAATAATTTTTTATTTTTATTGAGAATAATTTTAGAAGAACGATGGCAGGTGCATTATATTATAATTATTAAAAAGAATGTGCAAGTAAGTAAGAGGTGTTGAAAAAAACTTAATAAAGTGCCAATTAAATTTAATTTTTATTGGTTGCTATAGAAAAATTTGAGTTAATTTATCATAAATAATGTGAAAAAAACAAGTTTAAAAATTTTTTTGAAAAATTTTATTAATTAGAAAAATTCAGAAATGGGCGAGAGATCTTGGGGTTTAAGAATTTTTTTTTAAAAAGTTTTTAAGAATTGTAGTTTGGTTTAGCTTGGGAAGTAAAGTTTTGGATTAAGCTAATTAAAAATAAAAAAAATAATATTTAACTTAACGAGAATAAATTTAATTTAAAGATAAGTATTCTAGGGTGGTCCATAGGGGTTCGTACAAATTTATGCAAAAATTTAAAGACATAACTCGAAGAATTATTTTTTAAAGTAAGTATGTAGATGATAAATAAAGATAGACATTTTCTAAGATAACAGAAAAACGAACTATGTACTTATGAACCGCTCTAGCAAAACTGTATTCTCTCTAATAGAATCTATCAAATCAGTATCGAATCCAATACTATGTTGTGGGAATTAAATTAAGCTTCGGGACAAACCCAACGTGTGTGACTCATGAAAACCATTAGCAATTACTTGTGAATGTATCAAATGCTAAGCAAAACATGGTAAAATTGTAGGTTTTACGGTAAAAACTAGAGGAAAAGGGCTTAAATTCTATTAGAGAAACTAAGATAACATTTAATAAGAAACTAAAAAAAATAATTATTATATTTCAAAAACTTTAAAAATTTAATATCCGGAGGGATAATTATTAGCTTCAACTCTATAATCATTGACAGCCGACAAAGTGCCATCACCTTCTCGTAAAATTCCATTTAATGATAAACTTGAAGAATAATGTATTTTGTTTAATTTAAAGCCTTTTTTGTTTAGATTTTCAACAAGTATCTAGAAAAAATTTTTTGAGTTGAAATTTTTTTAATGAGAGACTTTGTCACATTGCGTGACAAACTTAATATTGTACTTTTAAAATGCTTAAAGTCTTCAACGTTATTTGAAGTTTTATAGTTTGAAAGAAGGGAATTTTTTAAATTGAGATTGTATCTCATAAAAATATCGATCACGATAACCGAGATCTTTTCTAGGTCTGGTCTCTAATTTCGCTTAGAATGGACAGTAACTCAGTCTCGATCCAGTCTCTAATGTCAGTTAGAGACTTGACTGAGACTGGTCTCTTTCTAGAGATCACTAATAAACCAAACTCCGTCTCACCAAAATAATTTAAAAAAAATTCACCTTTGGAAACCCTGACTCATAACTGATACCATGGTGATTTTTATATAATCTAGGCATATCAACCGCTTCTCTCAAAGTTTTGTTAAAGCTAAGAACTTGAAATAAGACGTGAGCTAAAGTGGAAGATTTTTGAAGGGATGTTTCTCCACTTGCGCCTATTGCAAGTTTTATCTGTTAAATGATAGAGATATGATAATTTTTAAAATTTTTCACCTTTCTACTTTCCCTGTCATATACAATTATTGGACTTGTCGGTGAAATTTGTCTATTGTTTATTGAAGAATTGTTTAAATTAAATAAATTATTGTTCCATAAAATGCCCAAAATTGGTGATCGACGTAAAGAACCGAAACTAGAAAAAAATTTTTATGAGAAATTCTCATTTAAAAAATTTACGGGGAATTAATTGAATGAGCAACAGAAATTGTATTTCCATCAGAATCTACAATATTTATCTGGGAACTACCAATTTCAAGATCCTCTTCATTTAGGCTTGAAAATTCCTTTAAAAATTGATTTTAAAAATCAAAAAATTTTTTGAAACCTCTTTAAAAGGCATTTCAGACGTTAAAGAATTATCCCCAAATTTTTGAATAATATTTTCAATAAATCCATTTTGAGTTATATTTTGTAATAATATTTTCAGTTGATCTTCAGAATCTAATTTTACTTAAATTTCAACGATAGGGATTAAAAAATTAAATTTTAAAACTATGTATTACCTAATTCGGTATTAATATAATTTTGTGCCATAATAAATTTGTGCCAATATTCAGTATTGATCAAAGTAATATTCTCCGAGTTTGGACTTAATTCTAAATTAAAGGAATATTTTTAAAGAGATATAATAATTAATTATATTCATCTTAACAATTAGAAATAAAACCGTCCAAGAGCTCGTTATCATGCCAAATTATTAATCACATATGTCTATTCCTTAATATTAGTTAAAAATTACTCTGCAAAATAGCAAGCAGCATTTGAATTTTAACAAAGCCTGAGGAAGATTTGGGACCACAAAAAACCAGTTTCTGGTCAGAATAGCTATTGAGGAAAGGCTGTTCATCAATAACACTTCTGTAGCTATGCAAATCTTTCCGTGTTACAAAGGCACCTTTAAATAAATTTAGTTTTGTATTAAACATTTCATCACCATTTTGAGCAAATTCCTCAACAATTTGTTTAGCTATAGCACCATTATTTCCATAAAACAAATTTATAGGGTCATTAGTTAATGCAAGCTTTTTTAAAGTTTCTGCAAGCTGTGGATTACGAATAATTTGTCCTTCACGGTAATGATCACCGTTTGTTGGGTTTAAAAATAAATTTCTTTAATGAAAATTTTAAAAAGTATAGGGATGTTCAAAATATAGAAACCTTATATCTTTATTTGTTTCATTGGCAAACTTAACCATGAATTCTTTTGAGAGTTTTTCGAGTGCTTGAGTGACTGGAAATCCTGTTGAGAATAAAACAAAAATTAGGTATCAATCAGAAAATTTATAAGGCCGTCTCAGTAATCAGGAAAGAGAAAGTTCAGACCTCAGAACCGTTGCCCGGATTTAAGTGCCGTTTCTGGTTCAACAGGTCTTAATCCCTGTCCAACTCCTTTTCCATTATTAAAGTAAACTAAATTTCTCTAAAATTTCACCTTCATTAAGTAAATGAACTGTAGGCATTATCAAATTATTCCAAGTAATCCTTCCACTTCCAAAACGCTTGTAAGCTGTCCAGAGACCATGTAATTCTCCAGGGACAGAAATAGATTTATAACCTTCATTTAAAATTTTTAAAAATTAACAATTTCAAAATACCATTCTCAATCGGATTCGTATCATTATTTGCTAGGGAAGGAATTATTCCGAGAGCATCGATGGTTAAACATTTGCCATCAAATCTGAAAATTTTTGGGGATAAAGGTTTATCTCAGTCTAATCACCTGCGAAAGAATGTCATCAGAAAGCCCCCTCCTAATCCGCCAGAAGGATAATTTAAAGCTCCAATACAAAAAGACACAGAAATGGCTGCATCTACAGCATTACCTCCACGTAACAAAACATTACTTTAAAATTAGTAAAAATATTTTTTCTAAAATCAAACGAAACCGGCCAAGTTCCGAACAGATTACATTATCACTTACAACGGCTGCCTTTTTAAAATGCCCAGAAAAACTTTTTTGAGGGGCATTTTCTGGCACTTGTGAATTTAATTCCAGCGTAGGGGGTTGGATACAATTAATCTGAGAATCGAAAAATAATTTTTAAAATTTTTATATTTTAATTACATTCTGTAAATTTAAACTATCCTCTTTATTATATTCATCAAATAAGTACAATTTGTAAAGCAAAAACCCAATCACAAAAACAAGGATGAAGATAAGAAACATTTGTGAAGCTAGGACCCATGGTAAGCCTCTGAAATAAAATAGAAGATAAATTCTGGATTGCTGGATAATACATTAATTTTTTCCGTATCCTAACACAAGATCGAGAAATTTTTCAGGGTAACTTACTTGTTTTTGGCCTTGAATTTGTGGATCATAAGATGGATCCAGTAAGAGGTATCTTAACTATTCGTTCTACTAAATCATGGTAATGGATCTGTTCAGTGAATCTTTTATAATCAAAATTAAGGGTTTCCATATTTCTTTAAGACATAAGTAAAAATAGCAGATATAGAAAGGATCTATAAATCTTATAGAAATAAAAATATTTTTATAAAAATATTGACTGTAAAACATCCCCTATATGGAAAATAAGCATCAGGGCTGTGCGCCAAAATTTTCGCGTGGCGCGCCAAACGCCAAACGCCAATTTTTTAAATTTTAAAAACACGCCAAACGCCAAACGCCAAAAATCGGCCAAAATCAACGCCAAAACGCCAAACGCCAAACGCCAAAATTTTTAGTGTCTATAAAGACTTAAAAACCACTGTTCATCTCATTTTAGCGCCGCAGGCGAAATTTTTTGAATTTTCAAGATTCCCAGAAGCCAGAATTCATCCTTTTTTACCGCCGGAGCGAAATTTTTGAGAATTTTGGAGGCAAAGAAGCCGAAATTCATCCTTTAAAAAATTTAAAAAAATAAGAAATTCATAGAACTTCTTGAGATTAAGGTGGATATGAAGGGATAAAGCGAGTAATGAGTATAACAGAGCTCATGAAGAGAGTAAACGATTGACGGGACTAAAGTTTTTTTCTACCATCTATTAGTTTAAGATAAGGGCTTCCTCCTTTAAGCGCCGCAGGCGAAAATTTTGAAAATTTTGGAAGTCCAAGCAGTAGATTTCTTCATTTTTTATGCGCCGCAGGCAAAAATTTTGAGAATTTTGGATGACTGTACGCAGAAAAATTTCCTTTTTCGATCATCCCTTTCTCCATTTATTTTAAAAAAATTCCATCATTAGGGGTGTATATTTTTGGCGTTTGGCGCGCCAAAATCGGAAAATCACGCCAAACGCAAAACGCCAAAAATCGGCCAAAATTAACGCCAAAACGCAAAACGCCAAACGCCAAACGCCATGACGCACAGCCCTGATAAGCATGCTGTTCAAATAAAGAATTATTTATTGAATAATATTTTTACTTTTTTCGTGTAAAAGCATCCATAGCATAAGCATTGGCCACACCATTAGTACCATTAGTATTGCTTCTTCCATTAGTTACAGCTGGCACTTTATTTGGAGGGGAGTTGGTTTGAGCTGAACCTGGACAGAAATATCAGAATTTTAAAATAACTTTTTTCCAACCATTATACTCTTCATTAACCACAGTTGTATTATCCAATTCATACATTTGTGGAGGTGTTAAACTCTTTAATTTTCCATTATTAATGGTAGCTACTGCCCCGTTTAGATTTGTACTGAGTTGTTGGACGTTGGAAGGAGAACGGTGATGATTATTCTCACGAAATTGAACATGAGGAAATGTTTGGCCAAAACTGTCAACTATTGTTGACATCTTGTTTTTAGGGTAAATTTTATTTGAAAATTGTTTTTAATTTTTGATTGATTCGAAAAATTATTTTTAAAAAAATTAATAAAAAAATTAAAAAAATTTTTTTTCCAGAGAATATTTCCCCTAAACAACCTGCAAAGAGGAAATGAGGAAAAAAGGGATTTAGGAGGGAGAATCTTTGATGAATGAGCAAAAGTTAAAAGCTTCCAACCAGGTCAATGAGGAAAAAATATTTTTTTAAACCTTATGTCCCTCCAGTTTTTGCTTTTTTTTATTGCCCAATGTCCAAAGCTATAATGGCCATTAGTTTACTAAAACCATCTTTCCTTCCATTAAGAAATAAATAAAAAAAGATGGAAGACTGGCAATTAAAGAAAGATGGAAATGACGTGAAAAATGTGAAAAATAAAAAATATGGACCAGATTTTATTATGAAAGTTATGTTTTGGAGCTTAGCATGGATATAATCCAAGAGAGGAATAAAAAGGAAAATATTAAACAAGCACAAATAGCATAAGTAAACTTTTGATACATAAAGAAGCACCCTGGTAAAGCTACTTAACCAACTTAGGTACCAACGGGATTTAAGACCCCACCGGATAGTAAGCTTAATTTTTGATTAAAGCAATAAGATCAGTAAAAGGCTATGAACCCGATAAAGCTAAATTCCATGTTGCCGCACGCGGAATTTAAGACCACCCTGGATATCGTACCCTCTATTATTCATACAAAGAGACAAGAAAAAGGGAGTAATTTGTGAGGGATATTAATTTTATTATTCTTTGACAAATATACTTGGTTAACAATCACAAAACAAGAAGAAAGTTTAATTTTATGTTGAGTAAATATATTTTATTATCGAGGGAAGTTTGTGATGTAAATTTAAAGTAAAACTAAATTAAAATCTTGTAAAATTGCAAAGACAATAAAGCATCAGTTGTTTTGCATTGTTTAAATTAAATAAAAAATTTAAAAAAAGTTTTATGACATGAGAAAATATTTTAAACTAAAAGTGAAATAATTTAATTTAAATGTAATAATTTACAATTCTAATGTAAGGCTTAATGGAAAATTTTTAAAAATTAAAAATAAAATAGGGTTGGACACAAACGGTCGACCGAACTGGAACTGAAAACCGGTGTTTTCGGCGAATAAACCGGAACTGAAAACCGGGGGAACCGGTTAATAACCGATAGTAAACAACCCTAGAATAGAGGTTAATCACATGTTTGCTTTAAATCCGAAGAAAAAACTTGAAAGTAAAAAAGATTTAAAAATAAAATCCACGAATATAGAATAAAAATATCCATTCTACAATTCTAAACATCGGGATAATCATCTTCCGCATCCTTATCCGAAGGATGTTGAATATTCGATTTGTGCTAAAATATGTTTATTTATTTTAAATTATTATAGATTCGTTAATAATCATAAAAATTGCCTGATAAAATCAAAATAAAAATTTTAAAATTATAGAAATTTTTGCCTGAGAAGGTCCTTCAAGTGCATTAAAATTTTGTTGGCGCAAAGCATTCTCCGCCTCAAACGGAACACCAAAAGCATCGCATATCTCGTTCAAAGAAACCGGAGTTTCTTCAGGTTTCGGTAGAGGTGATGAAGGCATCTGAGGGTTTGGAGGCTTTGGAGAAGCTGGTTTACGTTTAGGCACATGTTTGGATGTGCCAACTTGTGCCTTTGACGGTGTGCCAACTTGAGGCGGTAAAACAGGTGAATCATCGTGTTTATACTCTAAAATCTTTATTTTTAAATTTAGTAAAAAAATTTTCTAACTGCGGCGACGACGGAGACCGCGTTGGGAATTATGGTCATCCATGCAATCTAAAAATATTATAGGTAATTTAAAAAATATTTTTAATCCAGTCTTTAGTAAAGACTCTTTACCTCCAATCTCAATCAGTGAAAATACAAACAAAATAAATAATTTATATTTCATAATTTTATAAATTTTTAATAAATTGTTTATATTAATGAATTATGAAATTTTTTAATTTTTAAACGACTGTTGTATAGCCTGTCAAAAAGGGCATATTTAGAGGAGAGGTAATTAACATGCGCAATAATCATTTGGGGGAGAGGGGAGGGGAGGTAGGGGGGAGGGGAGAGGGGAGAGAAGGGAGGGGAGAGAGGAGAGGAGAGGGGAGAGGAGAGAGGAGAGAGGAGAGAGGGGAGAGGAGAGAGGAGAGGGGAGTGGGGAGTGGGGAGAGGGGAGGGGAGGGGAGGTAGGGGAGAGGAGAGGGCAGGGGAGGGGAGGGGAGTTAAGGGATGGGAGGTAGGGGGGAAGGGGGAGGGGAGAGAGGGGAGTGGGGAGAAGGGAGAAGGGAGGGGAGGGGAGGTAGGGGAGAGGAGGGGAGGTAGGGGAGAGGATAAGAGTGAAAGTGCATTATTTGATTAATCATGTTGGCATTTATGGATTTATATTTTAAAGCCTTTTGAGGTCTAGATTCAAAGCCTATCGAATTTAGATTTTCAAGATTCTTAAAAAATTTTTGATTGATAGGAGAGGATTCTACATAATTTAAATTGGATTTAGTCTGTTGAGAGATGTGGGTTGACATTAAATAGAAGGAAAAGATAAAAACTACAAAAAACTTTTAAAATTGTAGTTAAAAAACTAGAGAACGGTTTTGAGTAGGTTTCAAACCGAACTTCAGCGAAAAACCGAATATTTTCTATTCGGGTTGTCGATTCGGATAACCAATGAATCTGGTGGAAACGACAACCTAGTTTTGAGAACCGATAAGGTCGATATCTTGATCTTGATGAATCTCTCGGCTTGATCAGATCTATCCTTTCGTCCAGACTATCGTTCCTGACCAATCTCAACTGATTATGACAAAATCGGCACAAAATTAAGAATAATTTAAACTAATAATAAAATAATTTATTTTTAACAATTAGAAATCGGTTTTATGAAAGATTTTTAAAATTTATAGAATAAAGAAGTTGGATTTAAAATAAATCAAATTTTGATTAAAATCCGAAGAAAAATTTTAAATTAAAAGAATAAAATAATAGGAAATTGAATTAAATTATGATCTTTTTTAAAAGACTAGAAACTGATGTAATAATGAGGTTTCTCTTTATCCGAAGGTTCCTCAGTGTTTGAGGCCTCCTCTTTAACGAATGAATCCTTGAAACTATCGTTTAAATCTTTCAAAGAAACCAGTTGACTTGCTGAATCAGAAGGTTTAGTTGAAGGCATTGGAGGGTTTGAAGGCTTTAAAGAGTGTTTAGGCATATTTTTGCTAACCGAAGGCCCTTCTTGAGGCGGGGAACTATGTGAAGCTTTTTGCTTATTTTCTAAAATAATTATCTTTAAATTAAAATAAAAGTTTATTTACTCGGACGACTACAAACATGTTTGGAATTCTTGTCCATGCCATCTAAAAATATTTTAATAATTACCTAATTTAAGAATATTTAGAGATATAAATCACCTGCAATCTCAATCAAGAAAAATAGAATTAAAATAAATAATTTGAATTTCATATTTAATTTCAATAAAAATTTTTTAATAAATTGTTTTTATTAATAAATTATGAAATTAAAAATTTTTTAAATGAATCGGCGAGACTTCTTCAAAAAGACATATCAAAGGGGAAATTGATATGCCGACTCTTTTTATGGATTTGATGGTGGGGGGGGGGGGGGGGGGGGAATTTGTAATTGATTAATCATGTTGGATTCTATAGATTTCTCTTTTTAAAGCCGCTAGGAGTCTAGACTTTTAAAATAATTTTTTGATTAATAAAAGCGGATTCTGCAATAAATAGCAGATCGAGATAAAACGCTGAAGAAAATGTACTTTTCTTTTAAGAATCTATGTTTAAAAATAATGGGATTAGGGATAACATTAACTAGAGAACGGAATTGATACCGGTCCTGATCGAGCTCTTATTCTCGATAACTATTTCGATTCGATCCGTCTCTCCTCCAGTCCGGTCTGGAGGAGAAAGTCCGGTCTCTTGTCTTTTTCAGTCTCACTCTAATGTGTCTCAAAAACGTTATATAGGGACATAATATAGATTGGGTCAGATCAAGGCATTTTTCATCGTTCTTGATTATTCCTAGACCTCTATTTTTCCTTGCCCAAGGTCAAGAAGGATCTGGTCAAGATCCTAGCTTCAAGTCAATGTCAAGGTTAATACGTTAAAATAATTTTGTATATAAATTTTTACTTTTATTATTCACCCTGGGTTTAGACATTATATTTAAAATAAAAAACGGCTCTTCCTTTGTTGGATTACCACATTTATTGCCAGATACAATTGCGTGCCCACTTCCCTTTTTTCTTACTTTTTTATTTACTCCTTCCCCGCAGCTTTTTCTCACAAACGCTTTCGACGACAAAAAATTTTCCTTTTTCTCGCGCGGCATTTTTTACAGCAACAGCGATATGGCACATTATTTTTTCTTTATTCCTTCATTTGATGGCTGGGTACTTGTTCTTTTTAATTCTGGGCCAATTCAGACATTGCTTTATTTTTCCATGAGATTATGAATAAATCCATATAAATTTTTTTTATATTATTTTACTACATAATTTTTTTTACTTTTATTTTTTAGTGTATTGGGGGGGGGGGTGGAGTGGGGGGCTAATATATTTATCAAAAATTTGGGAGTTGTATGTATAGTATTTTTAAATCTCGGCTTAAATTAGACTCTTTTAAGAATGCCTATTGACACCGCTTTAACAGACATTATTAAAAATCAGGTACACCACCAAGTACTGCTTGAACCCGATTAATTTTTAAAACTGGAATTTTGGAGAATAATTGTGATTCAATATTATCCTAACTAATCCTATTTGTATTAAGCTTATTTTCATTTTGTAGACATAATTTTTTATAATACTTTTTTACAAATGAAAAAGGTATAGCTGTCAATATTCATATCCTTTATGTCTCATCCAATTAAATTTTTTAATTTTATTTTATTACAACTGACATTTTATTTCATGATGTATATCTAAGGAACAAGTTCCCTTGCTTAAAACCAGTGAGCTTAGATAGATTAGATAATAAAACGTCGGATTCTTATGGATATTCTGATTCAAATATATCAAGGGTTGTGTATCTGGAATGGAACGGGGTTGAGAAAAAAGTCGGGTTGGACTCGGATCGGGGTTTCAAAATCCTCTTCGGATCGGGTTTCGGGTCGAAAAAAGTCCAGGTTTCGGGTCTCGGTTCGGATTTCGGATATGAGACATCCCCTAATGAGACATCCCTATTGTGTATTATATAAGGGATTCTGCTTAATTCATTTATGATTTCTGGAATGTATTTTTTCCCAAAATTTTTTGTCTTGAATATAATATTCAGCACAGTCTTAAAACAATAAAAAATAAATTTTTTAAGAATATTTATGTGTGAACGTTTTGACGGCCGTTTTCTTTGTTCTATTCGCTAGGAAGCAGTGTTATTGTCTAGGGATTTTATAAGGAAGCAAAAATCCCTCCGCAACTTTTACTTAACTTTTTCTTCCTTTTATTTGGTAAAATAAATCAAAATATTGTCTATAAATTTAATTTATTATTCCACATTTTTCAAATTTATTCAAATAATATTTAAAATTTAAAAACTAAAGGTGACGTTTAATATAAATTAAGTGTTGTAGAAAAATAAATACAACAGTGAACAATAAAAAAAATTAATTTTTAATTGACAATTAAACAACAAGATATTTCTGAAAAATAATTAAAAATTAATTCATTAATTTAATAATAAAAATTAAATTCTAACTGAAACTTCCGCTCTCAAGCTTTAAAAAAATAATTCTATTTCCGACTACATTAAATTAATTTTCCATCTCCTTTTTAATACTTCACTGCTTTAATTTGCAGCATTTTTTCTACTTGACAAGCCTCTCGTCTCATTTATTCAACCTTAAAATGAGCAGCATCGTACCTCATTCATTTCTGGCATTAATTGTCATTGTCTCTTCTATTTTTGGCTTTAAATCGTTGCTGTCACCTTCTCCCTTTAAATGTTCCTCCTTCTTTACTTCGTTGGCACTGCCAATGAATTAATGGCATTTCGCTTTGGCCAACAGGCACACGGAAAAGGTTGGTGTTATTATAGGAGTAAAGGTATGATTCTTATTGAGAATCGTCATTTTTATTTTTCTGGGCATAATTTGAGATAAGTCAAAGTTTTTTGAACCATTTTATAAGTGTTAATATCTCTAACTATTTTGTACAGGCCAGGAGTCTAATCTAGAACTTGGCCCGTTTTGATCCTTTCTAATTCAAGGTTACCAAGTATCGAGCTTTTTTAATTTATTTAGTATCTTTTTTTTGGGAATCCTATTAGTGTCCAAGCCTTCTGGACTAATTTATAAGATTTATTAGCTCGTACTAGTTTAAAACGACTGAGAATCTGATCTAGAACTTGGCCCGTTTCAATTCTTCCACTTCAATTCTACCGAGTGAACAGGGTGATTTTAAATTACCGAGTATCTCTTTTTGGGAATATCATTAGCTAGAAATGGGCCAGGAAAAAAATCGAAGCTTTAATTAAGTATTAGGTTAATATTATACTATGACTCTGATGCCTCAAATAAGAGAATCTTTAATTAAGCGATTATAGCTAAATTTAAATTTAGATAAATTTAATTATACCTTTCCCTCCCTTACTGAAAGCCGACTTTTTTACCTATTAACTTAAAATTAATAGTATTTTTCGTAATTATTTTATGTTTCCTTAGCAATGTTTCTTTTAAACTTTACAATTGAGTAACCTTTATTTTCACAAAAATTTAAAAATAATGGTCACGAATACCTTGTAAATTTATTTCTTGCTAAATTGTTGCGCAAAAATATTTTTTCTAAGAATTTTAACAAAAACACACAAATTCGTTTAATATTTAGGACAATAGATTACCTAATTTGTTAGCAATTTTTTAATTTTTAATTAATTATTCCAACATTTCTAGAGCTATTTTTAGCCAAATTCTTTCAAGAATAGTGTTGCTATTTTAATTAAAAAATATTTTTTTTATTAATTTAATATTCCAAAATTTCATTTTTTTATTTATTTTTTGCCATTTAAAGCCTTGTAGAAATCAATAGAAAATGAAAGAAAAATATCGGCACGCATCAAAAGGCGGCATTTTTTCTAAGCTGCGCGAATATTTCCCAGTTAATTGGATGGTATACCCACGGCATTTTTGCCTAGTAAAGTGTAATAGATTGCCCTTTTTCTTGCTTTATCTATTTCCTGTCAGCCTTTTTGACTGAAAAATTCAATAAATAATTCTGGTTGATTTATTGTTTTTTTTGAAAATTTTTTTGAAAATTCTAAAAAATCTCGATTTTTAGTAAAATGCTTAAGTAATGAAAATTATGAATAAAATAATTATTAATGTTTATATTATCAAAAAATTGCTATTATTATTGCCTTTATTTTTCCCATTTAATTTAATTAATAATGAGAAAGCCCTTTTTTGGAAGTTCTGCAGCTTTACAAGCCTCAACTACTGGACATTTTCATAATTCGTTACAGTTTGGAACTCATCGTAAGGAAATATGAAAACTTTAATTTGGTAGAAGGGAAAACGTTAGATTCTGAGGATTATTGAGGGTGCCATTGAGGTGTGCTAGTGAGGGGTACGGTAGAATCTCTCATTCTACGTAAGGTTGATTATTATAAGGGGAATGATATTAATCCTCTCAGCCTCTCATTTTCAGTCATTACTTAAACTTATTAACATTTTGATATGGTAGGTGTGTCAATACTAGAAACCGGACTGGGAAGGTTGTACGAGAGTCGTACGAGATATCTAGAGAAATGAGATATCTCGAGATTTTTGTTTGAGATTTCGTCTCGGTCCGGTTTATAGTCAATACTTATTTTGCTTTTTTTGCACTTAAAAATAAAGCTTCTTTGGAATCTAAAGAATTTAGGTAATTTATTAAGCATAAATCAAAAAATGATATTTTATTTTCAACACTAAACAGTTATTTCCAAAATATTTCATTCAAATCCCATTTATTCCCGTCCAATCTTTCATTCCTTTGCTGTAATAAATTTTTTCGGAATTTCTTTAACAAAAGGATTTAAAATGAAATAAAATTGTAATCTCAATTTAACACAAATTTATTCGTTTTTCTAATTTTAGAAAAAAATTTCTGCTCTTTACCCCTCAAATTTCAATTTATGTTGCTATCAATTACTTACAGCTTTTCATTCTATTTTAGGAAATCTTAATTTTTTATTTAAACACGAACAATTAATTAAATTTTGGGAAATAAATAAAGCATAATTGATAGGTTTTCTAGTATTAAAGCAACTACGAAGGATAATTGTACCAAGGGATGTAGCAAGATTAAATAACTCCTTTATAGCAGGTCCTTTAAAGTAGCTAAATTAGAATTAATGTAATGTATAGAGCACGGACCGAGACGAGATCAAATCTCGGTTATCAAGTTTGATATTTTTTTGAGATCAATTGTACGACACTCCCAGTCCGGGCTCTAATGGGATTTATTTTTTCTACTTTCGAGAGTCACTCCTCGCTAATGTTGTAACCCGAACGATCGGAACGATTGTGTTGTTGTACGGGGGTCTCAGATTATTCGGAGGAGTAAAATATGGTCATGTTTCGGGTCGGGGGACAATGGGATTCGGGCCTATTTAATTAGATGCTTTGCTTATTATTAATAGGCATTAAAAATAAAAACTTTTTTTGTGTGAGTTATAAATAAACATAAAAATATTAGCATGATTTTTAAAAATTCTAGAAAAAATATTATTGAAAGCTGGCATATTTTAATTGATTTTCCCATAGGAAAAATAATAGTAAATTATTTATAAACCCACGGGATTGCTTATAAAAAAATATTTTTTAAATAATAATAAAGTTTTTTCATAACAAGCCTTTTTTCTCTCACACACAATTAATCCGGCTTTACTTTTATGCATCTTCCTCTATTTACTGGCTTCCTTTCTTGATACTTTTCTCTCACTTTTACTAATTCCCCTTTCAGTTTCCCTTTCATTTTTCTCCAAATCCGGTGTGTCAAATTGGCTAGAAAATTAATCTTGTACTAAAAAGATGTGTTCACGTGTATATTTTTAATAGTATTTTTCAAAAATAAATTTCTTTTTCCGTTTAAATCGATTTAAATTTTAATAAAATTTTGTATTTCCGCTTTTTTCACGCAATAAAAGAGTACATTTAAATTTAATTAGAGCTTTTTATTATTGACAGACTTTGAGGACTGTCACTATTAATAAAGTAACTTCCCCATTTTTCTTTGAATTCTTTCATTAATACTTTTATTTGCTTTGAAATTAGCTTCTCTCATTATTTTCATGCTTTAACTCAAAAATTTTTTTTTATAAATATGCTTTTTATTAGAAAAATAAAGTCAATTTTATTGTTAGTAGCAAAGTTAAGTAGCGACCCGATTTCAGGAAATGATTCTAGGAAATAGGGTTCTCGGGATTGGGACCGAGGAACCCGCGATAATTTTCGGAACACTGAGAACAATATAAGGGAACTGAAGATATATCGCTATCAACGAATGATGCTAGTAGTGAGGGTTTGTTAGTATCGAAGCAAGGTAGCGACCCAGGTTCGAGAAACAATTCCGGGAACTTCCCGGAACCCCACGTTCTCTTGCCTGACCCCCGGAACTGCCAAAATCTTTTTGGAGCCGCAAGAACATTTGAAGGGATCTAAAGAAATGTATCGCCAGTGAAATTTCGATAATACCGAGTCTCTACTAGTGAGATAACAAGATATTTTGAAGTTTTGTAAAAAATTTCCTTAACTAGAATTTTCAAACTTAATAATTTTCAAGTCTTTCTCACCTATTTTATAAATCCTCTCCTTCTTCTATTTTTCCCAATTTTCACCAAATATTTAACTATAAAATTTTTGAATATCCTCCCCAAAATCTTCAACTTGTGTGTTTTATTTATATATGCCATTGTGGCCTTCGGCCTCGGCATTGAGGCAATCAAAGCATCATCTACATAATAAAAAGCGAAATAAAGGTGCTGCAGATTTGTTATTTGTTTGGGTATTCAAATAATTTTAAATTTATATTTTAATGTTGGATATTTTTTAAAATATAATGAACTTGGTATCAGTTATTTAAAGGCCATATTGTTTTCGTAGTTGTCTCGAAAGTTAATAGGAGTATTAGGCCAAAATAAGAGCTGCATGAGGTACACGTGTGTGCAAATTCGAAATTTTGAGAGGCTGGTGGTATTATATACCCGAAATTAATGCAATTAAACCTACCCGTCTCACATTATGAAATACTCAGTAAAGTATTCATAAGGAGGTTCTGAGTATAATAATCTCTCAATCAACCTACAATAATGAAAAATTAAAAAAAATTTTCTTAGGCGGAGCACACGGACGCGAAACATCCCATTATCAACAAGCGGCTATCTTTGAGCTAGGCGCCATGATTCTTCAAAATATGTTTGGTGCTCTCTCATTTCTACGCTATCAAAAAGTGAGGAGCACTTTTGAATTTTGAATAAATAATAATATTTTTAAGGACGACGACCTTGTTGATCGTCTTTCCTATTTTTACACCTCCTCATTTTTAATTATGATGGCTGTTTTAGTTAGTTTTAAACAGGTGATTTTAAAGGGTGATTAATTTAAAATCAATTAAAAATTAGTTTGGAGGTCGTCCCCTTGAATGTTGGGTACCTGCTCAATTTACCTCTTCATGGGAGGCCTACACCGAAATGTTCTGCTGGCAAGTATATTTTCTATCAAAATAAATTAGCAGAAAAACCCTAATTCAATAAGAAAAATTTTTCTTAATTAAGGTCAGAAAATACTTACTTCGTCCCCGTAGACGAAGACATTCCCGAAGAGATTGCAGAAAGAGATTACCGCAAAATCTCTTATTACCAATGGGTGCCTTTCTTTTTGCTCATCCAAGCCTTTTTGTTTTATGGCCCATGTTTAATTTGGAGGTTAATGAGTGATAAATCTGGTTGGTATTTCTTACAGAATTTTTGAAAATATTTTTTTGAAAATTTGAACTCTTGAAGGTATCCGTTTAAATGATATTGTACAAATGGCAACGGAAAAGGAGAATATTGAACCAGAATATAGTTTATAATTAATATAATTAATATTTCAATTTTTGGATTTAAGGAATGAGAACAATTGAATCACTTGCTAGGCATATTGAAGCAGCTCTAAGGTTTGAGAAGAGTTTTAAAGGGTTGATGAATTTTTTGAAATTGGGATTAGATATGAAAATAATTTTTAATATTAAAGAAAAAAGAATATTTTGAAGTTGAATGACCCTGTGTTAATGAGGGTATGATAACAAAGATGATAACAAAGACCCTTTCCCTCCAGTCATCAAAAACTAGGCCCCTCCCAGACTCACGTTTATCCCCGAGAGCTCTTCCCAGTGATCAACTGAGTAGCTTAACTAATTTAAAATGAGTTATATTTTGAAAGATATGGTATCTTAGAATAGATATAGGTTGGAGCATGATGTCTTCCATAACCACGAGAATCCTAATATTGATGATCGTGTGATATCACTTTTTTGAATTCCTGATATCCTCAAGTCCTATCTCTTACTAAGAACGCTGCCATTTTTGGCTCAAAACTTTCTCGAGAAATTAATTTTTAAAGGTACCAACATACAGCCACATCCCGCACTCAATACACACTACATCGGGTATTTAAATGCTTTAATCTGCGTTATTATGAAAGCTACGTGACTGGAATGTATTTAGTAATTTAATATTTTTGCCACAATTTTTTTAATTTTTAAAATTAATTTGAAGGCCACAAAAGTATTTTATGTTGGAAATGTTCTCACAAATTTATTACTTGTAAATAAATTCCTAGAAACTAATAATTACAGTATTTATGGTCTTGGTGTCCTTTATGATTTATTACTGCTTGGCAAGTCATGGACACAATCAGGCATTTAATTTTGGAAATTTATTTTAAAAATTATACTGATGGGGATATAAAATAATCTTAGTCTAATCTGATATCTAAGTTTAAATACCCTTGGATATACTCTTAAATATACTCTGGAATCTCAAAAAAATATATTGAGAGGAATTTAATATGGTGGTATGGATTATGAAGTACTTCCACCTATGGTAACTTGATTTTTATCATGTATCCTAAATCGAGTAGTATCTAATCTAGGGAATATCTAATAACAACTGATCCGTTGATTCATTGTCTTAATTTAAAAAAATTTTTTAGGCAACTTCCCTCGTGTTACACTGGTAAAAATTTATTAATAAAGTCTGTATTTTATAATTAAAAAAAATTATTTCTAGTGTGATTTTGAAGTTAGAGTTCTAGGAAATATTCAGAGACACTCTGTCCAGGCAACAATTTAATAATTAAAATAAAAAAAATTTGAACTATTTTTAGTGTGTATTAGTTATCAACATTTTTAACGAAAAAATATTCATTTTATTATGGCTTTGGTTCTGTATTCTATTTTTTATAACTCTATTTGATGGCCTATATTGGTTTAGTGTTTCTTTGTTTCATAGAGATAGGTTTCGGTTTGTTTTGAGACATTTGGAGGTGATTTTTGAGAAAAATTGTTTAATGAATGAATTCTGTTTAGCTTACTTCCGATCCAGATCGTCCCGAGCTTTTTAGAAAGGAGAAAAGGAAGCAAGTCGAACACTTTTTGAAGGCCTATTTGAAGGTTTCTGTAAACGATTTAAAGAATTTAATGGGGTCACTAAAATAACTAACAAATAAGTTGCGAAGGATAGTCGTACTACCCATAATTTTCGGAACTAATACAAATGCTAAAAATTTAAAGTTGAACTTTTAACAAATTTTAGGAAATTTAAATTCCTATCCACCTCTGGTATTACCTTTAAAAATGCCCCTGAACATGTAGCTACCGTAATCTCTCATATCTCAAATGAATGGTCCTTTTTTTGGATAGCGAATCATTTTTGAAAAATTATTATAAATTTCTATAGATTTTCTAAGATATTTTTTGTCAAGGTAGATGGAGTCTTGGTGCTTAGAATGATAGCACTCCATGCTGGAGTAATGTATTGTACAGAAATAACAGATGCTTTATGGAAAAGATATCTTTCACAACACCCAGAAAATTTAATTGATGAAGATTCGGTGCTTATAAATTTTGCTCGGTATATAGAAAAACTCTACAAATTTTAAACATATTTCAAGTACCCAATCAATTCGAAGACGTATCGGCTGTAGTGCCTCATCTACTTCCCTTGCTCCAAATCACAATGGTTCTTCTGGCGGTAGTGCTGGGCGAAGAGTTATTCAAAGGAATGCCCACGCCCGTCTTTCACGTTTCCTTTCCTATCGTCAAGTACCCGCTGCTGTTAGAAATACTCGTGGTGCTGTAGTCTATCGTCCAAATCCTCGTAGTACTGCTCCAGGCACTACTACAACTTCTAGTGGAACAACAGTGGAAAGAGGAAGAATTATCAATCGTTGCATTTCTCCCTTGTCTCAGAGGCATTAGAATTGATATCTAAAAAATAATCTTCAATTAGTTCTAGAAGGATAGAACAAGAATCCTCTGTCGACGGAGCCCAACAACAAACAGTTGCAGTTTTGTCTCAATCACGAGTCTATGAAACAATTCCTGTATCTAATACACAAGTGATTGTCACACCGTCGAGTAGGTGCGATTATAAAATAATTTTTAAAGTTGATAAAAACATTGATAGGAAATTTGTGACTAATTTAATTATTATATTATAGACCAAGCTCGAGACAAGACGAGGCGCTCTCTAAATTAAACCGTTCAAATCTTACAAAGCAAGTATCCATAGGAAGTTGTTCTCAACCTGATAGGCCATTGAGACATTCAAATATTGCTTCTGATGATTTGGACGACAGTTTGTGTAGCTCAGAGAGCCTTTCACACGATCACTCTTCGTCTAGTAAACTAACGAAGGCGATTGGTGTTGTTAAGGTAAAGGAGATATTTTACTTAATTAGTGGAGAATCTTCTTAAGTCCTTCAGAATCCTTTAATTTTCCTTAAATTTCCTTTAGAGCCCATTAAAAAAACTGCGCTCTGCTATGTTGCCATCCAGCTCAGTTACTAAATCATCAGCTAAAAACAGCACCGCAAGTGATCTGCTTCCAAGCAGCGACAGACTAAGTTTGACAAGAAGTGCAACACCTTCAGTATATCCACATGGTAGACATCTTAACGATTTCTATCTGAACTGAAATTTTTCAGATAATTATCAAGAACATTCACCAACAACTACAAGTTCAAATCACAATAGAAAAATAAGTTTTAGTCTGTTGGATACTCATGTTGAAGGGAAGGAAACTAGTACTGGAAATAAAAGTGCTAGAGAAGTAGCTGCATTAGAGATTAATAGATTAAAAAAGAAAAGCTGATATTTTTATATCTATGTATCTCTTGATAAAAATCAGGTACTTGTAGCTCTTACTAATTTTTTATGTTCAAAATGTTATGGTACCTGATTTATTTTGTGTTGTTACTTGCCTATGTTTCCCTTTATTTTTAACTGATCTCAACCAGTGCTGGGTATAGCTCTGGGAGATTGAGTCAGCTCATGAGCCGGAACCAAGAATTAAAAAACTCCGGAGCCGGATCCAAGAATAACCAATACCCAGCACTGATCTCAACCTTATCTTAAGTCTTTCCTTGCTGTTTTTTTTCAATTTTAATAAAATTCAAATTTAATAAAAAACATTCTTAAGGTTACTCTCATTCTTAAGTCCATCTATAGCCCTCTTCAAATACATATTGGGTTTTAAAAGTATTGTTTTCTCGAGGGATCTCATCATTCCTTATTGCTTAAGCCTTCCTAACAAACAAGTTTAATGGATATTATTATTGCAGATATTAACTAAAAAATATAATTTTGCGAATAAATTACTGCTAAAAATAACTCCTGCCCTTGAAATATTAAATAATTTAAAAAATCCAAGGAGGTTTAATTACTTTTTAAATATTTCATCGTTTCCCTTCAATATATTTCCGGAAGAAATAAATATGTCTATACTATTTGCCAGCCGCCAACTGTCTTTCCCAAGGGTTTCGTGACATAGCGACGAGAATTACTACATAAAAAATATATAATATTATAGTCCATTTTCTTCATTTTTCTTATTTTTTTTCATTTTTTTTTTCAATTTCCCCACCAATTTCATCGAACTATTCTTTCCAACTGCTTTTAGTTGTCTCTTTCACTTACTCAAGAATAAACTCAAAATCTTAAGCAGTTAAAGCCATTTACTCCAAAATTCTCTCACACACGATAAAATTTTTGGAACGATAAATATAAATATAAATAAAAACAGATTTCATAAAAAAATCAGAATAATTCCATAACAACGAGCTTGTTGAAGTTAGGTGTTTTCAATTTATGGGGGCTAGTTTATAAGAAATTATAACGAGAGTTCCTGTACGTAATTTGGCTCTGTTCCAGTTTAATAGTCCAATGAATCTCTATTAGTCCAATGAAGGTTTATTAGTCCTATGAAAGTTTAAGAATACGGATAAAATTTTATGAAATCCATGACTAGTTATCAGTGAAGATTTATGAGAGCTTCATAAACCTTTATTTCATTCATATAAATTTTGAATGTACTGCTTACTAGACCTTTATTGGACTACTGAACTAGACTTGAACCCTGGGCTAGACTTTCATCGACCATCTAAACTAGACCAGAGCCCTGGCTTTAGATTATCCGTGGGAGGGGGGGGGTTTTAATGTTTCCTTTTATTTATTTTTAATGACGTAAAATGTTGCCATTTTTCAAAAACTAAATTTTAGTTATTTTAAAAAAGGAAGAAGAGGATAAAGAGGTTGCATATTTATGTGAAATCCAATACTTTTAGTACAAATATTTTAGTGTTCCTACTTAAATATTTTTTGTTTAAAAAACATAGGCCATTTTGCTTAAAATTTACTTCAAAATAGTCAATTTAAAATAAATTATATTAAGACAATTTTAGTTTTTTAAATTTTAGTTTTTTAATAATGTATTATGAAAAACGTGCTTGCCATCCCTATTGTAAAGCACCGGATAAACGTGACTTCCAGAGGTAATATTTGAGTTGAATATTTGGGGTGGATTGGTTTAATAGTTATAGTGACAGATGGAAAATATAGGCCATATATGTAACTAAATTAGGATATAGACAAAGTCGTAGGTGTATCTTGTGGCTAGTTTATCTCCTAATTTCAACTGATCGAAAAATACTTATATAGTTTCTTTTAAGGGTCCGTAGGATGTGCAAATCTAATAGTCATATAGGAATCCAGGGGAATAATATGAAACTTTGACTTTGAAGAAACGGCCTACCCTGATCGACCTACCTAGAGCTGTACAGTACTCTTTGTCTATGTCCTGATTTAAGAGAAATTTAAAGTCTTGATCAGATTTAATCGCAACCAAAACTTAATATAATAATATTCATTTTAAGTTATAATCCAGAAAAGTCCTTTGAGGATTTTTATCGCAATTATGATCCAATGGTTGGTATAGGAACTGCAGCTATACTTTTGTCTATAATCTTCTTAATCAGTGTAAAATCGTTTATAAGGTGGATAATTAGGAATTGGGAAAGCAGAAAATATGCAAAAAGTTTTGCAGAAAAAGTTGAAAAAGTAAGGCTTTTTAGTAAAATTTAAACGAAATTTTTTATTTTTAGAGAGTGAGTTTTGTTGAAAATAAAACGAGGATGAGCGTTAGAAGGTTGGAAAGGATTTCTTCGAAGAAGAATTCCACTAAATTTATTGAGACAATACAAAAATAATTTTAGATGTTATATGTATAGTAAATATACTAATTGAAGTCATGGGTGTTGATTTGAATAGATCCCTTCACGTGGAAAGAGGGAAGGAATAAGAGCCTCTTTCTGCTGGAGAGAATGAGTGTTTACTTGAAAGTTTTCCCAGATTGTTGATATAAACATGATCCAATTTGAATATTTACGTCAATTAATTTATTATCTTTTTTATTTACATAAATGATAAATCTAATGAATCTGAAACAATTATAATATAGTAATAAACTTGGCATTAAAATATGGCATCTGGCCCAATTCCAGCTCTTTTAACAGCTCTCAAAGCAGCTTCAATATCCAAAGGTCGGTAGTCTATACGGCAACTTGAAGCATTTGAACTACCGAGGCCATGACCAGAATTATCAATCTAAAAATACATGAAATGAATAAGATTGATAATTCCTGATCAACGGAAGAATCCAAAAAAAATTCATAAGGAGAGAAATCGGGCTTTTAAAAAATTCTGTTAATCGAAATTTTTTAGAGATCTCGATCATACATAATAATGTCCGGTAGATTTGTAATTAAAAATATGTTACGTTTCCAAAAAGTGAGAATTCTGCATTCAAATAATAGCTAGCATCCTCATAACTCGGCTTAGGCTGTACTTGATTCAGCAAAGACCAATTCATTACCCATCCACAAAAGAGCCCTCCAAAAATAGCCGTTAGAAATGTTAGTCCAAGGCCAGCAAGTTGAAAGAAAGCTTAAAGTTATGTGAATTTAAGTAAATAATCCAATTAAACTAAACATTGAGTTCGAAGATCTCTATGCGCGCCAGGCTGGCCAGAGCCTTTCCATTGTGGATAGATTGCACTATATTGCTCCACAAAGTTTGGGCCATATTCTGATGGTTCGTAGAGGAGGACAAAAAGGGCGCTGAGGAACTTAAGAAAATTTTAAGGGATAAAGTTTCGTCTGGATGAATAAAAACCCCAGCAAGTAGAGAAGGAAGTCCATGTAGTGAATGAGCGCCACAAGTATCTTGTATGCTCAGCCGCTTTTCTAGGATTTTGGGCTGGAAATTTATTAATTATTTGTCTTTATTGGCTCTCTCACCGTAACAAAGACATGCCCAACTACCGAAACAAGTGCGGCAGCTGCCCCAACAACAATTGCATGATGAGGATAAAGAATAACATTAGCAAAAGCCCCTATAGCTATTCCACCAGCTAAAGAAGAGCTTTGAATATGGGCCATATTGAAACGACCCAAGTGATCAGCTAAGGAGCTAAGCATAAAAGTAGCTGTGGTACAAGCAGCCTTTGCTTACAAAAATTTGTGTTTAAATTTTAGATGGTTGTTAAAGATAAACCATTGCCAAATAGGAATTTAAGAAAGCACGATGTCTCATTTCCGGTGTAGAATGAGGAATTGAGCCGGCATTGAAGGAGGGGAAGAATGACCAAATAAACAGAGTTCCTATTAATTTTACGCATTTAATTCTTATTTTTCTTGAATGTTTACCAAGCATGGCAAATAATTCAGAAGAATGCCCACTCGACTCATCATCATCTACTACCATTGTATTTTGTCTATGACAAACTTTGGCTGCAGCTAGGCCAAAGTAGGCACCAAAACAATGAACAACTAATGATCGACCAGCATCGTTAATCTTTTGAGATAATGAAACAAGTTAAAAATTTTAGTAAAAAATTCTCACAAAAAGAACATTGTAAAGCAAATGCTCGAGTAGGACTGTTATTGAGGTTTCTAGAAAGGCTAGGACAAGGAATTGAACGGGTGTCAGTCGGCCTAGAAGAACACCCATTGTAATAAGAACTGTAACACATGAGAGGTCTGCTTGTACCAACCTTGGATTAAATTATAAAATTTTTCTAAAATTTAAAAAAAAAGTTTACTCATCAATAGAGATAGTACAAAGTCCAGTTTCTAAAAATTCGGGGCTTAGAAATCCTCTCAACAAAAGTGCATATTGCATAACAAAAGAGCATAGCAACAAATTTATGGATAAAGCCGAGAGGCCATATTTCTTTAGAAAGGAGAGGAGAAATCCAAAGCCGATTATTACCTTAAAAATGATTTTTATTTTGGGTTGATTCCCCATAAAATTCTCCAAAAACCATTGTATGTATGTCCTGAAACATGGGATAATTAGCATGAACCCGGTTGTGTTTATCCTCCTCATGATTATGAAATTCTCCAAAAATGGCAAATAATGCTACAAAAATAGATTGAAAAACACAGGCTAATACAGAGAATTGTCTTCTTTGCATTGTGTTGCTCATACTGATACCTTGCATTTCTTTTTAAATTTAATCAAGTAAAAATAGGTTATGGGAAGTTTAATTATTTTTAAAATATTTCAAATCAACAGTCGAAAATTATCAAAAAAAATAAAAAAAAGTTTTTTTTTCTAAAATCGGAAAGAATTTTTACGAGGAGAAGAAGGGTGCTTCGAGAGGAGTAGGCCTCAAGAAGAAACGGTGTCTTGAGAGAAGGGTGCTTCGAGGGGATCAGGCCTCAAAAGGAACGGTGCCTTGAGAGAAGGGAGCCTCAGAGGAACAGGCCAACTTACCACGAGCCCAACGTACCGCGGAGCTATAACTTCGAACAAAATCGTCGATTTAACTCGTCGAGATGCATTGAAACATATGGGGCGTCCCCTATATCAAAAAATTTTGAACGAATTCATAGCTCTGTGGTAGCTTAAGCTCGAAGTACGCTAGGCGTTGGGGCCTCGAGCAGGCATAATTACTTAAATTATTAACATCAAATAAATTTAGTAATTGAACTGGGGTAGATCGTGCGTAATTTAAATGCGCATATTGATTTCCTATCAATTTATTATTTAATTTACAGTCGCCGATTATAATTCGATCATTTCCTCTCAGTATAACTTAAAAATTTTTTCGCTTTTTTAAATTTACGAAAATATATGAGGGCGCCATACATTTTGCGTTAATTTTAGAAATATTAAATGATAGGAATTAAACTTTTGGTGCACACACATTCCCTAATGAAGGCCGAAAGACGATTATTTAACGTTAAATTGATTTGACATTTGAAAAAATTAATAAAACTGATAAGGCGAAAATAAATTTAAAAATTATTACCAGCTGGTCAAAACAAAAATTAGGGGAAAAAGACTAAAATAAATTTATCTAGAGACATTTAAATATGAATAAAATGAATTTTAGAAGGATAAAATTAGGGTTTTAAAGGTTGTTTTTAGAAAAAAAATTTTTCGAATATAAATCGAACCAGATTTTGCAAAATAATAATTTCAATACAAATTGTGAATACCCTGAATGCTCTAATTGAAGCACACGTGCTTCTATTTTCGATCCCCATGTAGGGTGTGCTTCTATTAGAGACTGTGCTTCTATTAGAGCATTTAAGGTATTTTATAATAAAATATAATTTAAATAAATATGTATACCGTATATCCTTTAATAACTACCCTAGGTTGGAGGGAGTAATTAATCGAGGGAGGTAATTATACGATGTTCAAGTTTTGAACATGTTTTAGGGCATTTGTTTGGGGGGTAATTATTGTTTCTATCGCTGTATGGGGTAATTAAGGCAAGTGGGGTAATTATTTGAGGGAGGGCAATTAATACAGGTTATACGGTAACTACGAATAAAAAAATATGCTTTCGAGAGGACTTAAAAATAAAGTCGAGGTATGTTTTGTTAAATTTTTTAAAGAATCGTTGAATAAATTTTAAAAAATCCGGGGGTTCGGTTGCTTCATAACTCTACCATAAAATTTAGAAAATTCATAAAATTGAAATCATTCGATCTCAACATACATTAGATCCTGATTCTTCACAAAAAATTTATCTCCATCAACGGAGACTTCTTTAAGTTTTCGAAGAACGACTCGAAGAGGCACTGCGTCATATATCACTTTTTGCCCGTCTTCTGAAATACTGACACGCTTCTTAATCTCGTCTCCAGAAAATTTTAACTAAAAATTGTCGTTGAATGATAATATAAAGAAATATTGATCTATTATAGAGACGAGAGAGGATGTTCGTCGTGTTTCATGATCGGTCTCTCAAACAATGAGATTTCAATGATCGATCTTCAATGATCGATCTCAGTTTCATGACCGGTCTCTCAAACAATGAGATTTTTCCCGTCTTGGTCAGATCTCTATCTCTAACAAATAATAATTGAAAACAAACCCCCTTTGAGCTAAATAATTTGTCCAACAAAGTTCCATAATTCGCCTGTTCATTCGAAATGCTTTTGTAGTAATGAATAAATACACAATCTGCTTTATCATTCGAAATAATTTTTTCCACCACATTCGGATTCATTTCTAAAACCTTATCTCCATTTTTAGCAATATATCCTTTAAAAAGTGGAAATTTTGACATATCACAAGAGGGTTTAACCAAAGCTCTATAATAAAAATAAGCTATAAGATCTGTAAGATCATAAAGCTCATCCTCGCTCCATTCAATTTTTGCTTTAAAATTTCGTTTCCGTTTTTTAACCTCTTGCGTTTTTTCGTTTGTATTTTTAGATTGTTCGGCTTTATTTTGTGTTTCTCCTTTCGTAACGTTTTGAGGTTCATAATCAACTTTAACTTGAGTGTTGATACGATATGTAACTTGTGGAGAATTTGGCTTGTCTAAACTTTGAGGGGAATATTCGGCAGTGACATGAGTATTGGTATCGACTCGAACGGGTTTGAGAGAACTCGTTTGTGGAAAATTTGGTAGCGGAACATTCAATATTCCTTTTAATCCTCCAGTTGTGCTGCTCGCATTTACCGAAGAAGTATTTAAAGTTTGCGGGATATCTGTCGAAATATTCTGAGCAAAACTGGCAGATTTCTTCACATTCTTTGTAGAATCAGCCTTAAATTTTAATAATCTAATTTGTTTAATAATTAAATTATGAACCTTTTGAGCTACAAAAGTTGGCTGTATATTTTCTTTGTTTGTTCCGAATATTTTAGTTCCATTTTTGAAATAGTTATCATTTTGTTCTGAATAAATTATGATTAAACTTAATTTAGTTAAGTTAATCACTTATTTCTCATAGTAAAGGGTTGGAAGATCAAGGATAGGATCGAGGATCATCCTGAAGATCCTCGATCCTTCAGGATATGATCGAGTATCTTTAGATTTTGGAACTAACAAATCAAGAGTATCGAGAGTAGCGAGTTTGAGATTTTTCGGGATATCAATCGTTATTCCTAATTTTAATAATAAAAGTATATATTCTATAATCCCTCAGGATAGAGTTGGAAAAAGCCAAGATATTCAAATATTTCCGAGGATATATAGGATCTTCCTAGTTGATTTAAATTGTTTTAAGTCATTACCTTTTTTGACATTTCCGTCCACCCCCGCTTGAAAATGGAACACTTGTTGTGGACCATTTTGAGCTGCAAAATTTGGCTGTACATTTTCTTTGGTTGTTCCAAATATATTTTTACCAAAAAGATTTTGAAAAGGATTCGTAGTTTTTTGAACATTTGTTTTTAATGGCTAAAAATAATTGCGATTTACGTTAATTCAAATAAGATTAATTTAAAATTTTTACATTAACATTGGGTTGTGAATTTTCTTTCGTAGCTGACTTCTTCCTCTTCTTATCATTGATGATTTTTTGTTCTGGAGGTTTACTAAACATTTTCGAATGGTCCATTAAAATTTTTTGAGTAAATTGCCTTAAAGCTTCTTGAACTTGTTGATTCTTCCAGTCTGCTTGATTCTTCAAGATTTGTTGATAATTACTTCCACAAACTCCTTTTATTGCAATTTTGTACATTTCATCTAAATGAGTATTCAAAGGATGTTCTCTTTTCAAATTGTAGGAGTATAGCAAAGCTCGAATTTTGCTATTTTCACCAGCAGTAATGCTTATCTCTTTTAAAAGAAAATCTTTTTCTTTATCCTTATCCTCATTTTTAGAAAGTGGTGGATAAACCAAATCCGGTTCTTTTTCTTCTAAATCAGCATAATTATGAATTGAAAATTCTATTGTATCCTCCAAGAATTTTTCGTGCCGCTTTCTATCACTGATTAAATAACTGCTTTCTAGCTGATATTTATTTTGAATATTTCCCTCCATGGAATTATAAATTTCTTTGATATTGTAAGAGGTAAATGTTTTTTCCAACGCAAATTCCATAGGAACATTGCCTTGAAGTACATCCACCTGTCTTACTGTAATCAACGACTTTTTGGCAACTGATCCTGGGTAATGAAGCAAAGTCATGGAAAAATCGGTGTATTGATTAATCCGCTCTAAATAGGGGATGTCAGATAACTGCTCCTTCTCTTCCGTGTTGCCTGGTCGCCCAACAACCACATAAGCAGGAGCAACTGGATCCTATATTTTTAATTTGAAATCTTTTATCTAAGAAAATAAAAACCCGAAACGACATAAAATCATGTTGAACAGGTGTAGTATTATTGTTTACGTTCACTAAGCGTGTAGCATTCCACCAATACTTGTAGGGGACAACTTTATTAATCTCCCTGTTCAGTTGAATTGGTGGGAACATTTCAAAGGCATGTTCATGCCCAGATAAAACCAAATCCACGTGATAACGATTATATAATTCCTCAAGTCCATATTGGAGTTTGTAAACTTTTGGATTGTTTGGGTCCGTTAATGGTATGCCATCTTTATGCTTTAATAAATTTGGGAGGATTAAATGGTGTAAATAATGAACAACGAGCCCCTTTGTAATGAACAATGAGCACAATGAACAATGAGCCCTCTGTGAATAGTGATCAAACTATCCTGATCCGTTACTTTGTTTCATACAATAAGCGGATCTCCAGTCTAATGATCTCCCAGTCCGGTCTCTCAGACTATAAATCTCTCAGACCGTCTCTTACACCTTGGGATTATAAATCTACCAACATATTTGTTAAATCTGCAAGTCTGTTTGTTTTTCGATGTACAATAAAATGGTCGGTGTTGAACAACAACGAGCCAAGGATACTTCTCACGCTGTTCATTTGCTTCCTTAAATTGATAATTAAATTAGCGAGGGCTTCAATCTGAACATCTAATTACCTTCAAACTGTATTTAATAAATTCGTATTGTTTTTTAATTCGGGCAACATCCGGTATCCATTTGAACGGTTCTTGTTTTGAATAGGAATAATAAAATTCTGTGCTTACACAAACAAAAAAGATGGGACCATATTTAAAGCTACAATAATTTTTGATAATTTTAATGAAAAATTAAGTTATACTGATAATAATGATTTGTAGCATGGTTAGTTAGATTCCTCGGCATAAAAAAGCGCGATTCAAAATGTTCGTATTGTGGATTGAAAAATGATGAATCCGGGCCAGGCGGATCTGGTCTGTTCTCATTCTTCTCCTCATTTTCATGGTTACCAGCAATTACCTAAAAAATTCGACAATTTATTCTTGATGGGATCTTCATACCTAGAAGTTACACTCAAAAACGGTAAATATAAATGACCCCAATAACTGATAATTCTTGGCAGGCCCAATAATGGATAGACCCAATTAATGATAAAGCAAGATTTAACAGCAGATGGCAAAACCGCTGCCTGGGTCAACTTTCTTTTTAAGATTATGGTTACCCCTTTATCTTTATCATTATAAAATAATATACCAGATACGGCACATATGCCGCAACATTCTCCATAATCGTCATAAACCGGTCTCCTAGATTGTAGAATTTACAATTTTGTTTCTTCCCCTCTGAACGCCAAGTGTGTAGATTATAAGCAATGTCACCTGATTTGATTTATTTTAACATTTATGAGATTAAAAAACCTATATGTAAAATAAGCTGAACACTTTGCATTTTAAATCCACTACTTTTTTCATCCAAATGCGACTTGTGAATAGGATGTTTCAATTTATTAAGCATCGGATGGGTTGGGTTAGCATTTCTGTGAACAAGCTCTATTAAGGACTCGAATGCCTGAGGAGCAAGCTTATCATATTTGGGACTTCTCCATGACAGCTTAAATTTTAAAATAGTTAATATGTATAAAATGTTTTAATATTCTGAACTGCATATAAGTATTTCAGAAACCTTTGAAGTAACTTAGGAATTCTCTCCCTTACTTAGAGGGGTTTTATTAGAGATCTGCTTACATCATTTATGAGGAACTAATTATTGTTCATGATACACCTAAAGGTATATCTACTATACAAGGATTCGTGTTATTATTAATGTTATTATTAGTATTATTACGCTTTTATAGTCCATGCACGACTTCAGAAACGTAAAAAAGATAGTCCAAATTTGGTGTCCCTACAGATTATAAATTAATTTTTCACCTTATCAGAAACATTGGCACTCGGCTTTTTCAATCCCAGATCACCAAATATTGCAATTGTAAAATCATAATCGACGGGATTTGACCAAGGGAACATGAAAAAATTGAAGACGTCTTTCCTTGTCACTTTTTTACAATGGCGAGGATCTTTTCCCTCAGAAAAAGATTGCGGGATTGTGCACTCTACCCCGCGAATTTTGGAAGGTTTGAAATATCCAACTTGATATTCTGTCAAATTTTTGATTAAAAAATTTAATTTTTCGCCAAATAAAGTACCGTATCTTTTATTTTCAATTAACCCTGTAAGGGTAACTCGATGAATATAACGAGTTTTTAAATGTTCCAAATTTGTTGCACACGAAGTCTAGAAATATTTTTTTTAAATAAAGTCCGTATCTAAATTTTTTATTACTTCAATTGTGTCAGAATATTTGTGTTTAATAGGCTTTGCCGTCATTGTTTTTGTTTTTCTGTTTGTTTTTCGCATTGTTTTTTTGTCTTCGAATTCCCAATAGTCGACAAATGTGTGCACACCTTTCGTATATCCTAAAAACATTGTTTTTGGTTAAGAATTGAGCAGATATAAAGCTAATTTTATTCTTTATTACTAATGTTTTTACTGGAAAATTACACTAAATGGGGTTGTGACATCGGGAATGATAAAAGAATAAGTTAACTAGCTTAAAATTCAGCTTGTTTGGGATGTAAATTTATAGAAAATATCGTGTATTCTTTAATAATAATTACACTGTTAATATTATCTCGAACTTTTGCTAGAGGTGGTGATTAATTGAGAGGGGCAATTATTCGAGTTTTGAAATTGGAACTTGTAGTAGGGCATTTGGTGTTTATATTTAATATCCCATCTTCTTATTCGAGGAGGTAATTAATAAAGAGGTGCGATTATTTGAGAGAAAGTAAATATCGGTCAAAAGGGAGATACCGTATTTATTCTAATAGAATTGCCGCTATTTTATTTTTCTATACCCCCAAAAAAGGACCATTCAATTGGAGATGCCATTCTAATGGAGAGGGCATTGTATTAGAATACAATAAATTAATTTTGATAATTCATCAAGCAGTTCAAGCAGTCTCTACCCTGCCAATTAAGGATAATTTAATATTATCTCTTATTTAATTAGAAGGAGCTCCAAAACATACTTGAATCATAAAGAGTTATCCAAGTTATACTCATCTCATTCTCTTTGCCTGTAAGGGCCAAATGAACTTGTTGAGGCATTGAAGGGTCTCTTTTTGAGAGCAAAGCAGCTTCACTCGATAAATGTAGAAAAAACAAAATCAAAAAAACTATCATAATATTTACAAGAGGGGATAAACTGAACAAGCGAATTTTCTCTTTCATGTTCCAGATTTTGCTACAAATTTTGAATTTTTCATAATTTAATTTTATGGGGGAGTTTTAATTTAATTTTAAAAATAAAATGAAGGTAATAAACATTTATTTAAAAATAAAATTAATAAATGCCCTTGTAAAATGACGAATGGCGGGGGAATTGGCGAGAGCATCTGACAGCCGCGTGGTGGAGAGAAAATTTTAAATGCCTCTCATTTTAAAAATTTTTTTATAAAAGAAGGGAAGGGCAATCAAGGCAGATTCTCGATGGCATTTAAAATCGATATTTTAAATTAAATTTAGGGCCTATTAGAGTCTTTAATTTAAGATTGTTTGGGTAGGGATAAAAGTGTTGTCTAAACACTGATTTTAAAGAAATGTAGGCTAAAAGTAATATAAAGCTAGAAGGGATTTCTGGTAGAAATTCCAATCCCTTCTGATTGGAACTGATTTGAACTCATTGGAACTGATTGGAACTGATTGGAACTTATTGGAAAATTCCAATCCATAACATAGAAAAGGGTAAAAAAGTTTGGCTAATCCAAAAGAAGAAACAATGCCTAATAACAAAAATTAAAAAAGTTTGAAACTGAGTGACGGACCCTAAAGGATCTTAAGAATTTTCCTGAACCAAATTTACGGATCACCCTGTAAATTAGCCGATTAATTTTGCAAATTAATAAATTATTAATTACAACAATTAGGTAATAAAAAAATATTTTAAACTTAATTAGCGTTGACTGGTTGAACAGGAATAATAACAAAATTTTTTATTTTTATTTTACAATTTATTAAACTGGATTTGCATTAATGCTTTTTCTTTGTTTTTATGTGTTCGTCTCTTTATTGTTTTTTATTACAAAATATGCTATCACCGTTCGTTTCAAATCAAAATTGTGCAATGGCCCTTAGGCTATCGGTTACCAAAATTTTTTTTGTTTTTATTGTTCTTCTGCTCATTGGTCTGCTAATTTGGATCAAAGTTCGGCTTTGATTTTTCTTTTGTTCTGTTTAACAAAAAATTAGTGTAACGTGTTTTGGCCTTAAAATTTGTCCATATATAAAGATGTTCAATTTGTTATCATAATCACCAACTTTCCTCCTTCAAAACACATTCAAACCCCTCAAAAACAACAATAATAATGTCTCCAGTTAAATTTTCAACCTTCTTTGCAATCCTCTCAGTAATCCTCATTGTGGAATTGCCTTTGTCTCAAAGCTTTCTTTTCGGCGGATTAGGAGGTGGTGGAGAATCTAAAGGTTGCTGTTGTTGCTGCCCTCAACCTTGTGCACCACCTCCTCCTCCAGCTCCATGTGGCTCGCCCTGCTGTTGCTGCAATCCTTGCGGAGGAGCACCTCCTCCTCCTCCAGTCCCTGCTCCATCATGTGGAGGTAATTATTAAGAGCTAATTTGTATCCTAATTATTTTTTTCCTGTTTAGGAGGATGTGGCGGTGGTTGTTGTGGTCCAGCTGTGTCAGTATTTGTTAACTGTGGATGCGGTTGTGGATGTGGAAAATGAGAACAAATTTGAGAAAATTGAAGTCAAATCTTAGCTTATTTTTAGTAGAAAGGGCTTATTAAAAATCTTATCTTTGCCTTATTTTCACTTTAGAAATTTTTGTAAATTTGTAAATTGTAGAATAATAAATAAAATTTAAAGAAATAAAATTTTAAAATTTATTTACAAATTCTTTGGAGTACAGCAAATAATTCAAATATTAAACAAAAAATAATAAAAAATTCCTCATTCCTTTAAAACCATTTTAGAGATCCATCACTCCCTGAATTGCTCTTTTCTAATCTTTTAAAATTTTTCTGAATATCCTCCTTGATTATTATTGTTGTTATTGTGACGGTTATTGTTGGCATAAGCTGCCTGATTGTTATTTGGAGGATTACAATTGGCACTACTTGAGCCACAACAGCCGGATGAACACAAAGTTGCAGCTGGAGGGGGAGGGGGAGGTGGTGGTAGAGGAGCGGCCGCAACATTTGAGGAACATGAGGAACAACCAAAACTATTACCTTAAAATTATTTTGGGTTAGAAAATGGATTCTATTGGGCTAATTTTAAAAAATTACCGAATGTAGGTAATTGAAGTTGTGGGAATTGCAGAGGTTGAAGTGGAGGTAAAGTTGGTAGAGCAGGAAATGCTGGGGCACATAGAGGAGCTGGAGGTGGGGGAAGTTGTGGGGAGCATACAGGAACGGGTGGTGGTGCTTGTTGTGCTACAGGTTGGCAATTACAGCTTGAAGTTGAGCAGGCTCCTCCTCCTGTTCCGCCTAAAATTCCTCCGAATCCAAGAGGAGTTACGGAATCAAGGAATAGAATTATTGTGAGGAAGAGTAATAATGTAGAAATTGGTTTAGAAGTTGCTAGTTGGCATTTTGGAAACATTTTTAGTGAGTGGATTTTATGGGAAGTCGTTTACAAATTTCTCTGATTGTGTTATTTTCGATTAATTTTAAAATGAATTTTATTGTGTAAATTTCACTCTTTAAATGATCCAACTTTCATAACCTTGAATATCATTTTTATCAAAAAGCTGCTTTCTTATTCTGCTAGTTCCTTACCCCTCCCTCCAAAAAACATCCAAAAAACATCCAAAAAACACCCAAAAAAGTAACATCTTTCGTCGTACCATCCACCAACTTTCATGTAAATTTTTTGCTTATTTTTTTAATTTTTTTTGGTCTTCTATCAAAAAAACGAACATAAAAACCAGAAAAATAATTAGTCATCTATCTACTCACATTCCTTCAACTCCCAGCCGTTCGTTTTTTATTTTATTTTTTGCCGCTAGCTTTTTTTCGTCATAAAAAACGGCGTATTCTACAGACAGACGTTATTGATGAACAATATGTCTCTTTAACCTTGAAAATAATTTTTGTTTGTTATTTGATTTCATCGGAAGGATCATGCGCTTGTGACGATGAAATGTAGAGAGAATTTGGACAAATTGGATAAATTTAGATAGAGAGAATTATTAAACAAAAAATTTTTTACATACACTCTTTTCCTATTTTCCGAAAGATAAAGGTGCCAAATAATTATAGTAGGGGTAAACTGGGGAAGTATGATTAACGGGGGTAGGGTTAAACGGGGGAATTTTCGGGCCATGTGGAAATTTGGCAGCACCACGGAGTGGGGGGACGGGAACGGGGGGTTTCAAAAAATGTCTCAAATTCCCGACTTTCAGGTACAAGGACGGGGTAGAACACTAAAACCGAGAGTAAACATCCTTAAAAATATCTACGACTTTCCTCAAAGCCCTTTAAATTTTCTAAAAGTATAGTTGTTTTATTTCTTCTTTTGATAATAATTTATCAAAAATTGTAATTTAATCATTTACTGATAATTTTAAAAGATAAAAAAGTCGCTATGTCATATTATATTTGTTCAATAATTAAAAATTTTGTGTCCAATTATGAATTACAAAAATATTCTTGTTGGAATAGGAAATCCTCTTTTAGGTAGAAAAATAATAATAATAATAATATTATCCTTAATTATATTTAAGATATAACGGCAAATGTGGACAAACAATTTATACAAAATCACAGTCTTGAGGAAAATGGTTCTATGCTTGTTACAAAAAAATATATGGACGAATTGTAATAATAATTTAAAATAATAATCCCAAGATCCTTTAATTAAATAGTTCATTAATTATTCTTTGATATAATTATAATTTTAGTATTTTATTTTAAAATTAAGTCTTTTAGACTAAGTTAGAGATCATAGAGTATGTTACACTTCTCTTGCCTTACATTCGAAGTAGGGTTGGGGTTTTCGAGTCGGGCCGACGTTCAAGTCCTTTTTTCGGGCCTCATTTTTATCGGACCGGCCTAGTATTTTTCGGGCCAAAATTCAATGCTCGACTCGATCTTTCGGACCGAACCGGATCGGGCCTCCAACCCTAATTTGAAGTTTAGGTATAACTAAGTAGAGTTCATTCTTTAGTTAACATCTAAGTCTCCAGCTCTTAGTGATCTAAATTATCAATTAATATGGGATCCTGGCGATAAAAACATCGTTCACAATTTTCGTGAATCATGTAGTCAGTATCACTAGACCAATATAATCCATTTTGATCTGTAGAATCGACGAGATTCTCAACTCTCAAAGTGATCCGAATATTGAATATACGCCTGGAGGTACAATACTTAACACAGTTAGGATTTTTCAATGGGCAATGAACAAAATAGTCAACAATGATAATAAAGTATTTAAAAATAATTCAGACTGATTAAGAAATAATTTTCAATTAGCCAATTACAAATTTTGCGACATTTTTTGGTTCTGTAGGAAATGATGATTATTCAGAAACATTACTGTCAGAATGTCAAAAATCAGGTTTACGTATGTTGTGTCAAAAAATTGAAGATGAATATACTGGTAGATGCTTAACAATGATAAATGGGACGAAGAGGTTTTTTAATGTTAAATAACTAGAGAAGCAACTCTCCCTCTCCCCCGGTTTCAATTAGAGAAGCAACCCGCCCCCAAAAATTATTTTGGAAAAACCCGACGAGACCCCCAACTCCCGATCTACGTCACTTCCAATCCAGAGGAGTCGGGTTGCTACCCTAGTAGATGCCTAACGTTGATAAATGCACTAAAATCTAAATTAATTCTTTAAAAGGTCAATGTGTGCCAATCTTGGAGCAGCGAGCAAATTTAATTTGAAATTTTTGGAAACCCCTGAAAACTGGTCGGTTATTGAAAATGCTAACGTTTATTACACTTCAGTATGAATTTTAAAAAATTTCAAATTAAAAAATTAGACCCATTTCCTCAACGTTTCTCCAAATTGTATAATGAGGATATGTGAATATGCTGCTAACAAAAATAAAAAATTTATTTTCAATATGGGAGCTGAATATTTGGCTAAGAAATTTAAAAAAGAGATTGAGATTATTTTAAAATATTCGGATTTAATTTTTGGTATTTAACTCAATTTAATTTAAATTCACTAAAATTTAAATTTGAGGTAATGAAGATGAATATAGGGCATTTGCAAACGAAATGAATTTTGATAAAAAAGAGGATATTAAAGATATTGGATTAGAAATGGCAAAATATGAGAAGGTAGAGATAATAAAATTAATAATATGCTGGTTATAGAGAAGGAGCCTCAATTTACGATTATCTTGAATCTTCAATTCACGCCCCAAAAATAGTTAAAAATTCACGATTTCCGGGCATCGGGAACTTTTTGAGAGTATGAAAAATATGACATAAAAAATTATAATAGTTGTACGTAGCTGAGTGAGATTAGAAATATTCACAAACTTATCCAGAGATATTCAGTCTCAGATCCAACACACTGCCCTGGACAAAAATTCAAGAAATAGTAATTCCACAAAGTTTTCCCGAGTTTTTCCCTAGAAATACTTCCAAACTAACATCTTATTCAAAGTTTAACAGCTTAAACGAGAGAGTGATTGTAATTACTAGAGATGCGTTACCATTAATAGTGATCAAAAACGATGGGCACCTGATTGAATACAAAGTTAAAGAGATACCAAATGGAACACTAGTTGATTCCAGCTGTGCTGGAGATGCGTTTGCTGGAGGTTTAAAAATACCAAAAATTAAGATATTCTTAAAGGTTTCATCTCTGGATTTGTTTGTAGTTACTCGTTAGAGCAATGTATTGAATGGGGATGTTCTAAAGCAGAAATGATCATTCAAAGGAGAGGGTGTAAGCTTGATTAGTATTTTGATTAGATTAGAAATTTTAAAATTATTTTCAAGTATTAATTCCAAAAAAATTTCATTTTATCAAAAAAAAATTTAAAATTTACTAAAAATTTGATAAAATAGCTAATCGAAATCTATAAATGATTCTAGCTAATTTTCTACGAATCAGTCCAGTGTTTCTTTCAATCCGTTCCATTTAAAAAATCAGCACCCCATCTGGAAATAATTTTTAGTAATTAATAAAGGCTCAATAAATTCTTGTCATACTTATCAACGTCGTTTTTTCCGAGGTATTCGTTAAGTCTTTCACAATTCTTGGGGTTTGTTACAGCTTCATGCATAACATCAGCAAACTCATTTTTCTTAGTAATATCCGTTACCTGATAATAAATAATGATTATTCAGGATTATTTCCTAGGGAACCCGGTCTAAAATTGGGATATGGTTATTAAACTTTAAAAAGCTCATTCGGAACAAGATTTTCATCCATACATTCCCGAGACATACGCAAACACGTTATATGATTTTTCCATGTAATTAAAATTCGTACTAAACCAGCCCAATTCTGTCGTACTAACCAGCCAATTTCTGTTAGAAAAGTTTATCATTTAAATTTTGTTATGATAAAATTTTTATAAAGCGACTTTAACCTTCAGAATGATATACGACCCATATATGGCCATAACTAACTAACCGATATATGTATGTATATGCTCAAATAATTATCCTTTATAATTACTGCTTAGACCTCTCGATAGAGGGGTTAATTATTTAAGAGAAGGTAATTATTCGAGCATATGCGTAACACCTCACTACACTATCCCACTTTTCGTGTATTCCCTCCGTGATTAGATACTAATTGTGGGTACTACAAGCAAATACTACAAGCAAAAAGTTTAAAATGGTCAGGGAAACACGAAAGAGGGGAGGGGGGGGGTCTGAACCAAACTTTACCAATTGGTGTTTACTTTAAATTTGTTTAAATAATGTGATTACCAAATGATATTCTCCACCCAATCTATTTTCTGAAAATTGATGATGAGTTCCTGCACCTTCAGAAAGGATAAGAGCAGCTTTTGGATTACTTAAAATCATTTCTTTAGCTACCTTTATTTAAAAAATATTTTTTTTCAATTTTCAAAAAATCCCAAACCAAATTCATTCCATCCTTTACAGGTGTAACAATCCCAATATCCATAGCCATATAACGCAAAACTAATTCTTCTCGTTTCATACCGTCCGTGCGGATATCAACTGGCACATATCCTTTCTTAATTATCTGCCCGTCTTCCCTTTCATAATCTTCTCCGTATTTTTTATTAATTTTCCATACTAGACCTCTACAATCATTCTAATTTTAAATAAATTTTAGATCAAAAAATTCAAGTTTCTACCTGATACCTGCTGTAGGTATGTATTTTTTGACGGTTTAATGGAGCCAATTGATAAAACACATCTTTACCAATTCTATCGGGATGGTTTTTAAGATATCTTTCGTAGGCTTCTAATTTCTCCAAAATTCCTTTAGTGTAATCAAAACGTTCAACACTAAAGAAAAGTTTACCCCCTTCTAAGGATTTTTTCATTGTCTGAATTTTAAAATTTAAAATATTTTGAGTAGAGACAGTTGCTAGATGTGACTTTATTTCTAGGGATGGACTTTCTTTCTCTCTTGCGCATTTTATTTTTATGAAATATGGCTGAGCTCCTCCTATTATCTTTGGGTACACACCAATCGCAAGGCTTGGTACCAAACCGCAAGGCCAACGTACCGCAGAGTTATAATTTTGTCCAAACTTGTCGAATCTGAGAGGCCCTAAGCATAGTTTTATTCAGCTCGTTGAGATGCATCGAACCATACCAAGGCGTCCCGGATTCGACTATTTTGAACGAAGTGCGGTACGTTTGCCTGCTCCCGTTATCTTTAAAGGATATAACAACAGAAATCTAAGTTTTATTTCTAGTCCTCAGTCTCTTTCTGATACGTTATTTTGTGATAATATCCGAGGGATTTTTGCGATTTTTTAGAAATTTAGTTAATAATTTACATCTTCTTTAAAATCTTTTGCTGCCTTTTTGGTACTTTCCTGATTAACAAGATTATGAAAATAATTTGTTTGAATACTTGCAGGATAAACACCTAAATTACTTCCATTAACTGGAGTAATTCCATCAGCAAAAATATTGAAAATATTGTCATTGTATATTGGGTTAATTTGAATGTTGAAACGCTACAATAATAATAAATACTATGTATTTATAAATTATATTTATCAAAATTAAAAAATAATGCTTATAGAGGGATTTAAACACACCTGGATTTATCCTTATGGTTCCTCAGGTCAGATGCTTTGCTAACGAATGAGGGTTGACTAACTAACTTTATCCCAAGAACTATATTTTAGGCAATCTGAGTGGTTGATTCAAATAACAAAAAAATATTGTGGGTATAATATGTGGGCTAGAAATTCTGATAACGATACTCTAGCAACGACACAATTTTGTTAAGTAAAAGTATAGTAGAATATTAAATTGGTAGTAGAATATTAAATATACCGTTTGTGCAAGTTCTATAAAATTATAGCGATCTTTATTTGTTTGAAATCCAACTTTGTCAAAACTTAGGATTCCAATAATTATTTCTTTAGTCAGTTTTTCTAAATTAGCTTTAACTTCTTCTGACAATTCTACGGGCAATTCTTCTGACTTTTCTGATACTTCTTCTGGCACTTCTTCTTCCAATTCGTCAGATGATTCTTCTGATACTTCTTCTGTCACTTTTTCTGTCAATTTTTTTGCCAAATTTGCTGGGAATTCGAAAGGTGTGTGTAAAAAGAAGCCTAATTTCATAGGTTTCACATTATCCTGTTCCTCATTTTCCATCTTTCGTAAATACCTTCCAACAAATAATAAATGATAGTCGTGTATCCAAATAAAATCATTATCCGTTCTGTTTAGTTTATAAATTTTTCGGGCAAACATTCTATTGACTTTTCTATAATCTGTAATAATAAAAATATTTACTTGTATGTTTGTTTAGATAGCTGATTATTGAGATAGGCAACAGATAAATTATTATTTTTATTTATTAACAGATTGACTAACATCTCAAAAATGCTGACCGAGAGTCTCGTCCTGTTACTACTCTTGTAAAGCATATATGTTTATTCCTAAGGCTATGCAGTAGGCGGCGTGGTGTAGTGGATAACTCATGAGTCCGGTCTACTGAAGATGCTTTCGCTCACAGCCGCTGATTAACCTTCTGAACTAGCTGAAGGAGAGAAATACTATAGCTATAGCCCAGCTGCTTTACTTTTTAGTACTATCATGATCTCCCATCCTCTACTCATCGAGATCTTAGCGAAATCAAGATTATCATAAGTTTGAAAATTATATCTATTATACCGTTGAGACATTCAGCAAGGATTTCCTGATTAATTGAAACATTTTTATAGATATTATGAAGCGCTGGCCATAAAATACTATTGCTAATTTCTTGGTAATAATTAGTAAATTTAAGCAAATCAATCAAAACCTTTAAAATTTTATTCATTTTTATTTTAATATTTTATATAATTATTAAATCATTACTGTTTTTAAACCAAAACGTGATCTAGGTCTATAATTTTTGATTGCTTCAAGCTTTGGGTCTGGTTGTACCGTAGAGTCGCTTGCTTAAATATTATGTTTATTATCTGTTAGAATTATGGTTTCTCAATTTTTTTTGTATTGAAATAGGGTTCACTATCTTATCTCAGTCCACAGAGATCTCTGGAAAAAAGAGCGGTACTGGTCGATTCAGCACCTTCTATTACCCTATATATGACATTTTTAGCATTAATTTAGGGGGAGGGGGCATAACGGAAAATTACCCTTAGGGGTGTTAAAAAGTACCGGAACCAGGAACCAGGGTTAAAAAGTACCGGAACCGGAACTAAAAAATCCCGGCAAAAGAACAGGAACTTCCGGCACAACACTATCCCTCATTGACCAATCAAATTTTTAAAGAACTTATTTCAATTTGAAGTATTTTATTGTCTTATAGAGTTCAGCCTGAGTTAACATGTTAAAAAATACTTAATTACGTGTAACATGAAAGACCCAAACATTTTTTTTGTCAGATTCCATTACTGGCATAACAGCTGAAACAAGACCTCCAGAAGCCTTATTTTGATTTAAATTAAATATTAAATTATTATAAAATCATTCATATGTTCAAATAATTATCATGGGTAATTATCGAGGGAAGGATTTATTCTCGAGTGAGAGATTTATTCGAGTTTTGAAATTTGAAAGTTCAGTATGGCTCTCCTTATAGATCCCCCGCTTAAGCATTTTAAATACTGTTAGTTGAACCAGCCTTAATTTAATCTGAGAGGGGCAACTATTTGAGAGAGAGAAAGTAATTATTTGAGCATATTCTGTCAATTAAATAAAAGTTTTATTAAAATTTTTACGTGAAAATTTGTCTCGTTTTTAAGTCTTTTTCTAAATTTATAGAATCCTTATCTATAATAAAATACCTGCTCAATATGCCATCCTTGTTTAATTGGCTCTTCAGGGGTTTTAATATCTACATTCTTGCAACCCCTAAAAATTCTGCTAAAAAAGGGTTTCTTTTTCTGCTTTTCCTTTTTATAGAGAGTAGGCTTATACTCTTCTAAATGAAATGGAGGGGCATTTGATGCCAAAATTATCCTCCTTTTTACTGAAATTTCTTGATGCTGGTATTCCTCTCCTTCATCTCCTTCACCACGCTGGTATTCATCTCCTTCACCACACTGGTATTCCTCTCCTTCATCACCCTCGTATCCCTCTCCTTCATCATACTCGTATTCTTCTCCTGGGTAATATCCAGATCCTGAAAATTCATTATAGTCTTCGTAACTATTTTTATTTAAAAATTATTTTTGAATAAAGCTCAATCACTGTGCCAATACAAAACTATACTAACACAAGTTTAAGAAAAAAAATTTTTCTAGGTAAGTGGCTGAAAGTCCTTCCATTCCAGAATAAATGCCACCCATCTCAGAATATAGTCAAGAATTGATTAAGATAAAAGCTTTGATAGCCTATCGAGGGAGGTCTAAAGAATTAATAAAAGCCTTGTTGTAGCCCGTATCCAAGGAGTGGTCGAAAGCCTGAACACCCTTTTCTAGGGGATGCTCCTACTGAGAAAAAGATGTATCCAAGGATGTATCCAATTATAATTTAAGGATCCTATTTAAGCTTATCATTTTAATGAATGATTATAGCTTTAAAAATTTGTTACGTGAAGTGCTTGCTTCATTTGTATAATCAGAATACATTGTTTCTGTTATGCAAATAACATTAAAAAATATTAGAACCCAAAGTAAATAAGGAGGATTCTTCAAAGAAGGCATTTTTTGAATAATTTAAATATTTAAAGTTTACGCTTCATAAACAATTTTGAATGAATTTTTAAAAGTTCAGAATAATAAATTTTATTTAATAAATATTTTATAAAAATTTAAAAATAAAAAATTGAAATGGGGGAAGGGCCTCCTCCTTGTCTAAAATCGACTACTATGTATTATAAGGAGGATAGTGAGAATGGCAGGGGGAGAATGGAGAATGGCAGGGTTTAATGGCAGGGGGAATTTTTTTTCAATTTTATCGACTTTTATTTGTAAAATCAGGATAAGGATTTAGAATTATACAATAATTAAAACGGAAGCCATGCTAATACGGAAGTTAATAGTTGAGACGGAAATAAATTGCTGAGCTGGAGTGATCGGGGGTACTCCAAACTTTACGGACTCCAAATTCCGTGAAAGCAATTATGCGGTAGCTACTAATCCTACAAGATCCTACACTTAGAAAAGTTATAATTAAAAATAATTTATTAAAAATAATTTTTTCCATATTTTTGTTTAAAAATGCAAAAAGATTACAGGATATGCTCATGAGAGGATAAAAAAAGAAGATAAAAATTATTGCTTTCTGAGATTTGTTTGGACAAAATTAAGAACAAATTTACACATACATAGATGTGGAAATTTAGATAGAATAAAGCACATGCCAAAGGGGTCGTAATGCTGAATTCCGGCCATTCTGCTATCTGTAAGTTCCTGTATCGGAATCATGGACAGGAACTTCTTAAAAGCTGCAAATTGGATTTCCGATACACTAAAAAATGAAATTCAATATTTTCCTTTAAAAATTTTCCCCTAAATTTGTTTATAAAATTTTTTACAGATCCATCCTTTATTATTTGCCGAAAGAGTGTTAAGAGCTTAAACATCGGACATTCTCTTGCGCAGCATGTGATAATAAAATGAGAGATCTTTATTTAAAAAATGCCTCTTCCTTAACTGCACTCTCCCAAATCTACACTCCTAATTATTGAGGAAGGGGATTAAAAGTTTTAATCTAACTTCAAATATAATTTTAATTTTTAGCTTATTTTAAAGGATTTTTTAATTGAAGAAAAACTTTAATTTGACAATTATTTAATTTAAAAAATTTATTCATTTTTAATAAAATATAAATTTAATTAAAATAATGCTTAAAATAGCTCAATAATTTATTTTATATTACCTACAAATAAGGAGTAGGAGGGAGGATAGAAAGAGGGTTGTGGAATAGGGAGCTATGTGGGAGGTGTGGGGGAATTTGGGTGGAGGAGGAGGGAGGGAGGGAGTGAGAGTAGTGATGGGAAGGGGAAAAGGGGATGGGAAGGGAAGGAGAAGGGAAGGGAAGGGAGGGTGGGAGTGAGAGTAGTGATGGTGAGAGAGATGAGGCCGGAAGACGCCGGAAGTCCCTTAGGTAAGGACAAATAGGAAGTTGATTTTGTATTCAACCATTGTTGTAAATTAATTGTGCGCAAATTTAAAAACGCAAAAATAAAATTTTAATTAATTAAATTGATTAATAATTAAAAATTTTATAATTGAGTAATATAGATTGTGTTAATTAATTAAAAACACACCCTAAAACTTCATATTTTATTTATAATTCCAAGAGTTTAGATGCAAAATATTTTTATATAATATGTACTATTGCAGTATTGAGACATTATATACTATGCCATTTTCGAGTCAGGCCAATGGTCGAGGCATCGAGTAGGGCCGGACGAGTCATTTTCGGGCCAAACATCTAGGCCCGACTAGATCTTTTGGTCCGTATCGGTCCATTTTGGCAAGCCTAATAAGGATAGTAAATAACATGTAGAGGTAACTACTCCAAGTCCTGCCGGTTTCATTAGGTTCCTTCTTTCAGTTCCATTCTTCACTGTCAGTTATTTTTCAACGGTTCAATTTTTAGAAGTTCAGACCTAGAGTGTTGAATTTGCAAATAATAAAAATTTGCAAAATTTTTACTAATTATTTTTATTAATTAAAATTACTTCCGGAAAATAAAATGGTAAAAAAATTTTTTTTAATTTGACAATTTAAATAAAAAATATCATTAAAAAATATATATAAAAAGTTAACTTAGGTAATTAAAATAAATCCTGTTTAAACGATAGAAAATTAATAATTAAAAAAATTATTTGATTATTTTTAAACTTTTTTGGCATTTGATCAAGCTTGGTTTTTGATTCCCTATTTTTATTTGATATGTGAAAATGCTTTCCCAATTTTTTGTTTATTATTAAAAAATTGGGGGATAAACATAAGCATTTTTTAAAAGATTTTCACGTGAATCTTTTTCACTTCCCATCTTTAATTTCACCGCTCAAGCAAATAAGTGGAGGGGGCAGGAAAGCCTTGCAAAAAAATAATTTTTAAAAAAGAAAAAAATTTATTTAAGAATAATAAAAAGAAACTTATAGTTAACCTTTTAAATTGTTGAAAAACTCAATCGAGAGGACAATGGGCTATAAAAAAATTTAAATTTGATCTTTACACATATGTTCTTCAGTAAATATTAATTCGGTAACTTTATAAGTTCAAATTTAAATAATTCAGTGATTCATGAGTTTTATTTTTCAGTTATCCTCCAAACTGACATTATATGTATGTATTAGACGGGGCCATTTAATGCGAGGGGCTATTTTTAAGATTTGAGGCCCTTAAAATTGAAATTTTTTATCCCAACAAATATTTAACTAATTATATAATTTGAACTATATCTCCAACCATGAACGATATCTCCATACACTTTTAATACCTATAATCCATCGTTTATTCTCCTCAATTGTTGAAATTAAATGTTGAATCTGTTGAATATGACGAAACTTTGAAAATTCTAAATTATTCGGGGTTTAAATGACTGGTATTGGCATTTCAAAAGAAAGTCTTACGACAGAAAAATCTCTAGTTTTTGAATAGATATTTTTACAATAACTAAAAAATTTACTAATTTATAAAAAATTGATATAATTTTTGAAAATTAAAGTTTTTTTAATAAAATTGATAAGAATTTATAATAAAAATCGCTTTTTACGAAAGATTTCCGAAAAAAGTTACAAAATGGGGATAAAAACACAAGAACATCATAAACAGGTTACAATCTATAATTGTTTGTAGAACCCCCCAAAATTGTTCTCAATAGGCGATATCAAGTCTTTGTAAACATAAGAATTAGAATAACAATGGAGCTGAGCTTATATCAATTTAACTTTTTTTAGTAAAAATAGATTGTAACCTAAAAATCCGACCCATATAAATAAAAATAAATAGCAGTTTACTTTAAAAATAAAAAATTTTTTTTAATGAAATTTGAATATTTCCATCATAATTTTTAATTTTTAATAAGAATTTTTCTTTACTTTTTCCCATACAAAAATTCATTGCTCCATCTTTAAATTTAAAAAATTTTAAATTTTTCTCATTTATCCCTAGTTAATTAACTTACTTTTCAACGCCGTTCTTTTTGAGGTATTCGCTAAGTTCAGCAACGTTTTTAGGCTGAGTAACAGCTTCATGCATTACTTGAGCGAATGCTTCAACCTTAGTTATATCTTGAACCTATTTAAATTAAATTTATACATATAGCGAGTTGGACAATAGTAAAGTAAAAATGGTCCTGTCCTCAAATCCTGCGTTTATGTAAAGCATATAGCTATTCAATTCCTAAGGCTATGCAGTAGGCGGCGTGGTGTAATGGCTTACACATCAGTCCGGTCTACTGAAGATGCTGGTTCGCTCCCAGCCGCCGAATAACCTTTTGCTCTAGCTAAAGGAGAGAAATAGCTATAGCCCAGCAGTAGTATCTAATAGGATTTTATTCCATAAAAATACTTTTTAAAAATGATTTTATTACACTTTTTAGGGAGGAAAATAAATACTAAAAAATAAAAAGGCTATAGAGAATAATTGCGAAGGTTTAAATACCTCGTCACTCCATTAACACTTGATACAAGTAAAAAACAATTTTAAAAAATTTTAAAATGTAAAAAATTTTAAAAAATTTTACTTAAAACCCCCACTTAGAAAATCAATTAAAACCCCACTTAAAAAATTGTAAAAGAATTTAAAAAATTTAAAATTTTATAAAAAACCCCCACTTAAAAAATCAATTAAAAACCACTTAAAAAATATAAAATTTTAAAATTTATAAAATTTAAAAAAGTTCACTTAAAACCCCCACTTAGAAAATCAATTAAAACCCCACTTAAAAAATTTTGAAAAATTTAAAAAATTAAAAAAATTTAAAAACCCCCAGACCCCACTTAAAAAATTTTAAAAAATGTAAAAAATTAAAAAAATTTAAAAACCTCCACTTAAAAATCCACTTAAGAACCCCACTTAAAAATCAATTAAAAACCACTTAAAAATTTATAATTAAAAAATTTTAAAAAATTTTACTTTAAAACCCCACTTAAAAAATCAATTAAAAACCACTTAAAAATTTATAATTAAAAAATTTTAAAAAATTTTACTTTAAAACCCCACTTAAAAAATCAATTAAAAACCACTCAAAAATTTATAATTAAAAAATTTTAAAAAATTTTACTTTAAAACCCCACTTAAAAAATCAATTAAAAACCACTCAAAAATTTATAATTAAAAAATTTTAAAAAATTTTACTTTAAAACCCCACTTAAAAAATCAATTAAAAACCACTCAAAAATTTATAATTAAAAAATTTTAAAAAATTTTACTTTAAAACCCCACTTAAAAAATCAATTAAAAACCACTTAAAAATTTATAATTAAAAAATTTTAAAAAATTTTACTTTAAAACCCCACTTAAAAAATCAATTAAAAACCACTCAAAAATTTATAATTAAAAAATTTTAAAAAATTTTACTTTAAAACCCCACTTAAAAAATCAATTTAAAACCCCACTTAAGGACCCCCCCCCACTTAAAAAACCACTTAAAAAATTTAAAATTTTCTAATTGAAAAAATTTAAAAAAATTTCAAAAATTTTCAATTAATAAACAACAACCATTTAAAAGGGGGGGGGCTGTTAGAGTTTTATTTCAAAAATAATTTTTATAAAAAATTATCAATTTATTAATTAAAATAATGGATAAAAAATATTAAAAATTTATAAAAAAATAATAATTTAATATTAATTGAATAATAATATTAATTTATTAATGAAAAAATTTATTAAAAAATATTAAAAATTTATAAAAATATAAATGCAATATTAATTTATTAATAAAAATAAATTTAATAAAAATAAATTTAATAAAAATAATACAAAAAATATTAAAAAATAATATTAATTTATTAAATAAAATAAGAAAATAAAGAAAAATCGAGAGCTTAAATACCACTGAATTTCGAGGAGCATTAAAGCACTTAAGGTAATGGTATACAATGAAGAGAAAGGCACGTGTCTAATGGACGACATGCGCGAGGTTAATGGGCTGTGTAATAAAAGGGATGAGTAAGCGATCACTCAAAGAGATAATAGAATGGAAAAGAGTTAAGTGGTTTTAAGTTAATGGGTTGGATTAATTAATGGGTTTTAGGTTAATGGGTTTTATTACACAATACGCATCCATTAAAATAAATTAGGTGCAGAAGGGGGATAAGTGTCGATCAAAGTACATTGAGTTCTCTAGTATAAAAACTGGTGAGTTTTCCGCATTTATCATCATTTTTAAAACATAATCCTCAGAGCGATAACAAGCTCCAACCTTCCCTTAGTTCATTAAATTTATTTTTATAAAAATTATCCAACATTTGCTTATATCATTAAATTTATTTGTATAAAATTGTATTGTAATTTATTTCATATAAATTTTTTATCCTTGTAAATATAAAAAATAATTTTTATAACGAGAATTTAAATATAATATTTTAAATAAAAATTTATTTAATACTCCAAATAATTTTCTACGACTCTTAAGCCTTTTATTAACAAATAAAGTTTATTTTTCGTAAACAACAAATGGCAGAAAAAATGACAGCCAAAATGCAAGGCAGGGAATAAAACATTTTTATGATAATAACTCATAAATGCATTTATTTTCTGAAGGTGGTGATGAACATGAGGAAACCCGTCTCTACAGCGGAAACAGTTGTGACAAAGGTAAGTAAAGGCTCAATTAGTGGAAAGAATAACAATTCAGAAATTGATCTTTACTTAAGGTGATGAAATTGAAGAACTTAGTGCAATTGAGCTCGAAGAAATCCGTGGCTTCATACGAGAGCAAAAAAGGAAGAAAAACGCTGTAGAAGCACGCCGCAAACGCTCTTTAACTACGACTTCAAGCTCTGGGAAATCAGTAGGGTGTCATCCACCTGTCCCAAAGAAAACAAAAGCACCTACTAAAAAGGTAAGATTAGTAAAAGTTTATTAAAGATTTGCAGAAGCAGGTTGGTGAGAAATGGTCAAATGCCATAAACAATGATGAAGAAGAAGAACAATCAGATGAACCCGATAAAGACGATATAATTGATCTAGGAAAGGATGAGGAAGAGTATAAACTACTTCGCCATGAGCAAGAAGATAAAAACCGTAAGATTTTTTAAACTGGCCAATTAATTGAATGTTCCAGGATTTTACAAAACTTTGCCGCAGCAGTTGTTAGTTCAATCGGATATGCTTAGAAATCCCAGAAAAGGGATTTTCGTTCACCAATGTAATAATTGTAAAGAACAACAGATGCGTAGAGAAGAATATCTCTTCAAGGGAGGAGAAAGTGGAATATTTGTACTAACAATAGAGTTGTGCGGTGATGATTTGGACAAAAATATTGCTCTTGCTGATTTCTATGGGCAAAACTGGGGTAGGCAAAAAATTAACTTTATTGTTTCAAATTTAAGGAGAGCGGGCGAATGGAAAAACAGAAGAACACGTGGAAGGGGGCTCACAAACACAAGATTCTTTGGAAAAAGGTAATTAAAAATAATTACTAAAAAGAGTTCTTTAGTAGAAGGCGTTTTGTACTATACACTTGGGGAAAGCTGTCAAACCGATGGAGACAGAAAACTATTACGCTACAAATATGCATGGATAATACATCAGGTGGAAAATTACATAACGATTTTACTAAAAATACTTTTAGTGCAAGAAATGCGAATTGATTCAGAAAAGCCAAGCTCGGGATTTGTTTCTTCAAAAGCTCGGCCTTGCGTTCGATAGGGGAGTCATGTATGCACTCAATTTCATAGTAAATAATATTATTTTAAATAAAATACTAATAATTTTAGTGCTGCTCTGGATGCCGTGTTTTGAACAGAGATTTCCATGGAATGATAAATAAGAAGTTTAACAATTTTTCGAAATGATTCATTTCAGTGTCGATAAATCTTAAAAAATAATAAGCTATAACTATTCTGTTTTACCCAATTCATTATCTCTTAAATGTTGTATTAATAGTTAATAATCATTTTAACAATTTTTAAGAAACAATACACATGGCCCATAACATCAAAAAATATTTTAGAGAGGATTCAATTGAACATATTCGAAGTAATCGTTTCAAAATTGGGGTCTTCAGGTACATTTATAATTGAAAAATAAATAAAATTTTTATTCTTAGGGCATCCTTTACAGTAATCAATGCGGATGAAGCTCCACAAGGGAGGGAAATGCTGCTAGAACAATTAATTGACCACTTTTATGTCCGCGCATATCAAGCTGCAGGGGCAAAATCTCAAAAGTGTTCAATTATTATTCGAAGCGCCGTGTTGGAGAGACCTATCCAAGTTCCGTATCGTGGACTTGCACAGAACACACCGCAGGTAGTAATGGAACAGTTCGACACCGTTGATCAAAGTGGCCAACGCATGGGAAGACCTTCTATTTACAGCCAGCCGATTAACATCGAGGTACATTTTTGTAACATTTTTAAATTCAAATCTTAAAGATTGTTATGGGGCCTTCACATGAAGAAGCGCTCAAATTGTCACGAATGGAACGTGGAGGAAGCGGGCGAAAAAGAAGAGAGATACATCATGGAATCGATGTTAATAATCTTATTCCTGTATGAAAAATATTTAAAAATTTATAAAAACTTATTTTAGGTAAAAAATGAAGATTTACCCGCTCCATATAATCGACATTGCTTGCTTCTGGCTGTTCAACTTACAATGTTATATATTTCCAAACCAAACACAACGACAGGCAATGTTCAATTTCTAAGATTGACACAAGGATGTGGCGAAAAGTCAAAGCATAAAAGGACACTCCTAATTAAAGAAATGCTTTCTCAAATGAAACAACACAAAGTTCCATATCCTATTAAGGAGAAAATATACAACGTCGATGAACACGTTCCCCTTGTGCAGAAACTTTTGGATATTCTATACCCTGGACAATATAGAATAGCTATTTTTGGAGAAAGAGGCAATGCAAAACCTATCTGGAAAGGAAAAAAACGTGCTCGCAATGAGCTGTGCCTCTACTTGAAAGATGAGCATTTCAGTGGAATAAGGAAGTTAAATAGCCTATTTGGAACTGATTATTATTGTCTTGATTGCGAGACAACTTACTACAACAAGAAAAATCATCGTGCAAAATGCTTAGCAAAATGTCCTCGTTGTTGTGGAATGGGAATAGATTATCCGTGTGAGGAAATTGAAGGATATATGAAACAGTGCAAAGAATGCTGCAACATTTTCAGAAACCCGAAATGTTTCCACGAACATATTATGAGGAACATTTGCAAGATTTATAAGAGGTAAATTTAAGTAAATAGATTATTAAATTAAAATTATAGATGTTTGGATTGTGGCCAAATATATCGATCGAACAAAAAACAAGAATCAGATGATGAATCAGATGGGAACGAACAAGTTTGCTATTCTAGATTTTGTTCACATTGTCATTCAATTCATCGGACGGAAGAGCCGTGTTATGTCCAGCCAATCGTTCCCAAAAAACAAAAGGAATATATACTGGTAACTTAATTAGTATAAAAAAAGACAAAAATTGTTTAAGGTTATTTTTGACTTCGAATGTTCTCTAATCTCACCCACTCGAAATGAAGATGAATGGCAAAGACTTGGAGTTATCGCAAAAGGTACTACAAATGACGAAAATTATCAATTACACCACGTTAATTGTGTATCGGTAAGCTAGAAGATTTATATAAATAAATATTTTTAGGCTATCCTTCTATGCTCGAGCTGTATTAAAGAAGATAAACTTTGGAAAGAAGAATATTCTTTAAATTGTATCATTTGTGGAATAAATCGCAAACGAATATTTACATGGACATCAGCTATCTATGTGAATCCATTAGTGGAATTTATTGAATGGTTAATTAATGGTCTCGGGAAGGAAAGAAGAATTGCGACATATGCTATTTCACATTACGGAGGGTATTTATTATTTTGATTAAATAATACATAGTAATTTAGGCGCTATGATATGCATTTGTTATTAGGAGAATTGATGAAAATAACAGGCATAGAGCCTAATATTACAAGATCAGGTAAATATTATTTTTATAAAAATTTAATCGATTTTCTAGGCAATAAACTTTATGAAGTTCTTTTAAAAAGAACAAGAGAAGTATGCCCAAGAATCTCATTTCGTGATTCATTCAACTGGATGGCTTTAAAGTTGGAACAATTGCCAAAAGCACTTGGGTTGGAGATTGACGAAGGAGGAAAGACTTTCTTCCCACATGGATGGAACTTCAACAAAAATATGAATATAAAACTACCTGGACTTCCTGCGCGGGAATATTATTATCCTGAATCAATGGGGAAAGATAGAAGGATGAAATTTGAAGTATGGTATGAGGAAAATAAACATATTCCTTTCTGCCTGGAGCAACAAATTGGGCTTTATTGCGAGCAAGATGTCCGTGTTCTAGCTCATGCCGTTATAAAATTCCAGCGACTATTTTTTGATATAGCCCCTGAACCTTCAAAACGAGATGATGTTTTATCATCCTCACTGACATTAGCTAGTGCTTGTCTTCGTCATTTCTGTAAGCTAAAACTTATTACGTTTACATTTTATTTAAGGCATTAACTACTTGAAGCCTTTGGAAGTAGGGATCATTCCAGATAATGGTTTGTATTTTAAAAATAATTAAATAAGAAAAAATTAGGTTATCACCGGGATAGCAATCAATCTGCTATTGCTCTCAAGTATATGCAATGGCTGGAACATGAAACCGGATCTCAAGTACAACATCAAAATAGTGCTACTGGGGAATTTAGACTAAGGCTTTCAAATGGCGAAGTTCTAAGGTTAGACGGATATGTACGCAGATCACCCGACGACGAAGATATTGCTATAGAATTTTTAGGATGTGCATGGCATGGACATAAATGGTATGTATTTCTTTGAATAAATGAATCGAAAAATTTTAGTCTTTATAAACCTAATGAGATTTGTTTAAATGGAAAAACGGCTCTTTATAATCGTGATAAGATGAAAGAAAGAAGAAGACTTATTCAAGAAGCAGGAATGCGCCCGCTTATGGTTTGGGAATGTACTATTAGGAAACAGTTGGAAGAAAATGAAGACATGTCATTTTTCTTCAATGAATTGCCAGATATTGGTCCACTTTTTCCAAGAGACGCATTTCATGTGAGTATTAATTTAAAAATATTAAATCATAATACTATAGGGAGGAAGAACGGGTCCTCAGAGTTTAAAATGTGATCTGGAAGAATCTGGACAATCGAATGAATATGAAATTACATGTTACGATGTTGTTAGCCTTTATCCAGCAGTGAATTTCTATGGATATTATCCAATAGGTAAATAATTTTTATTAACAAAAACAAATAATTAGGACACCCTGAGGTGATTCAACTCAATAAACCTGTCGATTGGAGACGTGCCGATCAATTATTTCCATATCGAGGAATTTTTAAATTGTTTATTATTCCTCCTGATGATCTGTACCTTCCAGTTATTCCAGAAAGAATTAATGGGAAATTGGTTAGTTTTAAAATCCTTTATTGATATAAAAATTAGGTTTTCCATCTATGCCATCAATGTGCCATTGAAGCTCCAACTGGTTTTCCTTGGAGAATGAAGTACGAATATAGTCAAAAATTAGGAAGCAATCTTTGCACACACGATGAAAAGAAGAGAGGTTTTGTCGCAACAGTTTGTACTGTAGAACTTGAACTAGCGTTGAAAAAAGGTTATCGAGCAACATGGATCTACAGTGTATATCATTGGGAACAATGGACAGATAAACTGCTACGTCCTTATGTTCAAGATATGATGAAACTTAAGATTGAAGCAAGTGGCTGGCCAAGCGCCGTTCTTGACCCGACAAATATTAATAACGAGGAAAAGCTTAAACAGGAATTTTTAATGAGAAATCAGCAAAAATATGGGATAAAGTTGGACAAAGAGAAAATTGCCCGAAATGAAGGAATGCGATACATGGCTAAGAGCTGCAACAATTCCTTGTTTGTTTTTATTCAATTCATAAATAACAAAAATTTTAGATGGGGAAGATGGGCTCTCAGATGCAATTTATCGAAGGTAGAAAAATTAAAAAATTTATTTTTAAATTAATTTAAAGGATCTTATCACACGATCACCAGTGGAATTACATGAAGTACTTAACGATCCTAAGCTAGAAGTTGGGGCTGTGGAGATGCTTGCTACCGATCTATTCTCCGTCCCTTATCAATCAAAAAGAGAATTTGTTCGTCCTCATGACAAGTATAATATTGTGATTGCTCTCATAACGACAGCAACAGCGCGAGTCTTCCTATACGACTATATGGACCAAATATTCAACGACCCAGACTGTAAACTACTTTATACTGATACGGACAGCTGCTATATTGTTCATCCAAAAGGAAAGCCTCCTCCGTTCCAAGTAGGAGATATGCTTGGAATGATGAGTCGAGAGTATGAAGATAAGCACATTGTATCAATTTACATTGGAGGATGTAAACAGGTCAGTTTTAATTTTAATGCCTTAATATTTCTATAATAGTATGCGATGAAGATGCTCACAAAGAGCGGGGAGATAAAATATGTAGTTAAGTGTCGCGGATGCTGGGATAGCGCGGATTCTCCTCTTGACTATAATCAATTAAAGGTAAGAATATTAATAATTCAAAAATAATTATTTTATAGAAAATGGTCAACGCCTATGGCAAAGATCAGAATCCTGTTGTACTTGAAAGAACACATTTCCGTCCCAACTGGCGCAAAGGGGAAGTATCAACACGCTCGCAGAAACGGTATTATTAAAATTTCTGCCCCGAAATAAATTATATTTTTAGTCGCTACGCACCAATTTACGACAAAGGAATTATTGATGATAAGCTTGATTGTTACCCTTTTGGATATAGAGGAAAACCCCTTTCTAATCCTATTGAATAAATTTCTAATAATTATTCTTTTATTCATTTTACGTTTGATAACGCTTATATTTTTACCTGTTTATTTAAAACTTTAAATTTTGAACAAATTTCAGAATTTAGAGCAATGATCAGTGATCCGGATATGGGTATGCTTATTTTTCTGTTCAATTAAATTTTTAATTTTAGCAAATCTTTCTGGCCAGTTCACGAAATTGAATGTAAATCAAGAACCGCTGTGTTATAATTCACATCCTCCAACAGAGATAATTGGAAATGAAGGACAGAAGATATTTATTTTTCAGTCGTCCCGTCTATGTGGCTTCAGTAACAGATTCCCATCAAAATTCTTGGTGCTTGGAATAAATTTTACAACAATGGAGAAATACTTCACATGGCAAAAAGCTCGTTATTTCGCAGATTTTGAAATTGCGGAACATATTCTTCAACTACAAAATCCTGATCAAATAACCAGCATTGGTAATCGTATTCGAGGATTTAAAAGTGATGAATGGAATAAAGTGCGTGATAAGGTATTTTGAATAGAAATGCCAAAATAATAAAATTCCTAGATCATGTACATGGGTCTTTGGGCAAAATTCACTCAAAATGTGCAACTCTTTACGCAACTTCGCGAAACAGGCAATGCATTGATAGCTGAAGCGACTCAAGTCAATAAATATTGGACAGCTGGTATTTGGTCTTCGGATCTTCATCGCTTAAGTGATCCAAGTTCATGGGATGGCGACAACAAATTAGGAATTTTGTTGATGGAACTTCGAAAAGAAATAAACGAATGTATATTTTAATTTTTCATAAAAATTGAAATTGTTTCAATAAGTTGCGGATAAACTTTTAAAATACATTCTTCGTTTCTTGCCCCCGTTATTATACATTTTCCCGAATTGAAGAGCAAAACAACAATTCTAGAATCTCTAATCCTTAGACACATTCCAGGAAATATTTCTTGATTAAATGAAATGTGTTTTTCAAACAATTCAAAAGGCAAAATCCTCATAGTGTCATAGAGTGCTTAAGATAGTTTTTTAATTAAAAATTTTAAGTATTACCTGGGAGGTTCAGTGTTTTTGGAAACTTAAATGAAGCAACAACGTTTTGGATCTTAAATTTATCGATTTCGATTGTTGTCTCCTTTAGCGCATTAGCTATTTGTTGAACAAATATTATTGTAGCCTCCTTTGCCATCGAAGAAGATTTCGTCCCGACACAAACAAGTCTTCCATTTGAAAATAATAATGCTGTAGCACGAATAGGCTCAAAATTTTTAATAATTAGGGCTGAAAACTTCTTTGGGTTGTAATTGGAGTTTTTAATGCTTTTTGAAATAACTTCAAGATTTAGAATCTCTTTTAGTAGCGTGACTGTTGAAACTACGTTCTGAACTTGTGGTTTATCCATAGCAAAAAGTCCTTAATAAGTGTCTTAGTAGTACAGTTTAAGCATAACCCACTAAACCAAGTTTTAAGGACATAAAAAGTTCTTAATATATGCCTAAATGGTCTTATCCTATATTTTCCAAAGCTAATTTCTTCACATCCATAACTAGCTACCATTACAGGTATTTTAGTTTTGGATGTAATGAGATTAGCTTTAGAGAACATAGCATAATACCACTTAACCATACATTAAGAACTGTTGTATTAATATAAATAGACCTTACAAAAATATTAAAAGTATATAACAATGTTTCAATCGCCTTTTACAATGATTATTTCAGGAGCTACGGGTAGTGGGAAAACTCAATGGCTTCTTAAATTTCTTAAAAACTGCCAGGTGCTTGTTGATCCTCCTCCAAAACACATTTTATACTGTTTTGGAGAAATTAATGAGACCATCTTTAAACTTAAACAAATGGGAATTACAACTTTTAATGGAGTGCCAGACCCCGAACTAATTAAACAACATCAACTTCTTGTACTCGACGACCTTATGTTAAATATTGGAAATGATTTTCTTGATCTCCTTTTTACAAAGGGATCTCATAATTGGAATGTGAGTATTATTTTTGTTACACAGTCTCTCTATGGCCGAAATATTAAGACTGCAAGAGCCAATGCGCATTACATACTCTTGACAAAAAATCCACAGGGATTATTGCAAGTAAGAACAATGGGGTCGCAGCTATTTCCAAAAAAGTTAGATTATTTCCTAGAGGCTTATCGTGATGCAACTTCAGAAAGATTCTCGTACCTTTTGATAAATATGCATCCCAATGCTGATGAGCACCTCCGGCTTTCTACGAATATATTCCCAGGTGAAAAACTGTGTATATATTTACCCTTATAATATATTATAATAACAATGACGCTCAATTATAGCCCATATATTCGCGAAAATTATCAATTTCTTCAACAATTAGCCAAGACTAGTTCGGATAAAAAGAAAAATTCTATAATACTAACAGCTAGTGCTGATCAAATTTTATCCATCGTTGAAATTTGCGCCAACGTACTAAAACATAATTTTATACTAAATAGGAGGCAAAGGCAGAAGCTAGCCAAGTTTGCGGATTTTTATCGCAAAATTTCTAGAACAAGAACTGAAAAAAGCGCTCGAAAACGTTTACAAGAGGGAGGCAGCGCAGCACTCGCAGCAATACTCATACCTATACTAGGTGCCTTAGCCGAACATATCATACATAAAATTACGGAATGAAGCACACAAAGAAAATGATAATGATACCTGAGATTGAATATCTTACACTACTTAACATGATAAAAGGTAAATCTGATTTTATGCACACTGAGAAGGCACAAACTGACGCTATGATAAAGGATACTCTCGAAGATCCTAAGATAAATGAAGAAACGCGTGCTAAAAAATATAATTTATTGTATAATCAAAGGCGCCAATTAAAACAAAAGATAGAAAACCGTCCTCACAAAGTAATAATTCAAGATAATGCTGTACCTAATTTAGTTCCATATCTTGAGAGTAGTAAACCAAAAAGACCTATTGATGATTTTAAGAAGGAAGAATTAAATACGCCTATGAATAAAAGAACATATTCAAGAAGAGTATCACCTTTTAAAGGTATTATTTCAAAAAGGTTCGCTGACAATCTGGAAGAATACATAGGCCAAAACAGAGAAAAATTTTTGATTCACGATGATGGGACTTTTGACACAAATGTTCGCGGTAGAAGTATTAAGGAAAGTAACTTTAGTCATGTCATTGAATATATTACAGGTGAACGACCGACTATATCTAAAGGATTCAGTTTCCTTTTTGGAAGAATTGCTAAAGATCCGCTAGTTAAGGAAATGATTCGTGCATCACGTGAGGAAGAAACCGCATCAGATGAGAGTAGCAGTAGCCAATCGGGAAGGGGTAAAAGGAGTAGACGTGTATTAGTAAATATAAATTCTCCAAACAAGAAATTTGTACCAAAAATATGGGAAAAACTCTAGAAAAACATTTGGAACAGGTTTATTATTCGCTTAACTCGCCAGCCTCTTATGCAGGAATTCGTCGAGTTTATGAAGAGGCGCGTCACAAGTTTCCCAAGCTAAAAATGAAGGAAGTGTATGATTTCATGCATAAACAACGTGTATATACTATGCACTACCCTGCAAGAAGACGTTTCGCACGACTCACTACAAGGCCTAGCGGTCTTCATACAGATTGGCAGGGGGATTTAGCAATATTTGATAAGCTTGCTTCAAAAAATGAAGGATATAAATATTTACTAGTTTGCATTGATGTATTGAGCAGAAAAATTTTTGTCGCTCCTGTTAAATCTAAACATGCCGAGAATATGATAGAGGCATTCGAAAAAATATTTGCCGCAAATAAAGGCATTCTTCCACATAGACTTTATACAGATCGAGGCTTAGAGTTTCAAGCCAAGAAAATGCGAGATTATTTCGACTCTAAAGATATAGATAAGCGTGTTGTTTTTAGTCCTGATGTTCATGCTTCAATGGCCGAGCGTGCTAATCGAACAATAAAAGAAAGACTTTATCGTTATTTTAGCCAGAAAAATACCCTTCGTTGGGTAGACGCTGTTCAAAATATAGTAGATGGAATAAATGCAAGTGTAAATCGTGTAACAGGGGTAACTCCGAATTCTGTAAACTTTAAAAACGCTAGAAAACTTTTCGAAAGACTATATAAGGAAACTTGTAATCATACAGGAACAAAACAAAAACTTAACCCTGGACAAATTGTTAGAATCGCTAAAGAAAAAGGAAAATTTGAAAAAGGATATTTTGCCAATTACACTGACGAGCTCTTTCGTATTGTTACTGTTAACGATAGTCGCGTCCCTACTATATATCGCCTCGAAGATTTACGCGGAGAAAAAATTGAAGGAATATTCTATTTCCAGGAATTGGTCCCCGCATCTCTAGATACCACGCACAGAATAGCTGAAATATTGAAAACACGTAGAACTCGCGAAGGATTAAAACATTTTGTTCGTTGGATAGGATATAACGATACACATAATAGTTGGATTAAAGATACCGATATTGTACGATAATGGATTCTTTTTATGTGGTTTTGCCATCAAACACTGAAGATGTTGACGGGAATACCACGTCAAAATTCACAGTTCGCATGCCTGATACTCTTGAACTAGATTCAACCTGGACAGTTGCTCTATCGAATATTATTTACCCATTTTCATTTGCTTTACTTGATGACTCAGAAACAAATGAATCAATAACAGTATTTAGAACATATAAGGATGAGGTTCGCTCAACACGCATTGAAATACCAGATTTATTCTTTTCTTCGGAAGCTGCATTGGAATCAGCATTAAATTCATTTTTATTAGACGTTTGGGAAAAAGAACTTGAAAAAATACGCTTAGAAGAGGAAAATGAAGAAGCAAAGAGAAAAATCTATGGAGGTTTTTTTCGACGGAAAAGAGATGCTGATAATATGGAAGTTACAGAATATGGCTATCCCCCAGAATACCAGAAGAAACTTCTCGATTTAAACAAAATTCAATTATCTGATCCACGATATCAATGGGTCTCCGTACATCACGACCTAACTCACAATCGTTTTTGGTTTTGGTTTCAGGGTAATGTAAAATATATTCAATTAAGTAAACAATTAGCTTATACTCTTGGATTTGATTCTCAAACAGTTTACTCTGGCCATGTTGCAAAGTATATGCCCGACATTTCAGGAGGAGTCCGACAATTATTAGTGTATGCACCAAAATTAGTTGAAAATAGCATTATAGGAAACGTAACCGCTCCTCTTCTAAGAGTTGTAAACGTCAGTGGTAAACCTGGAGATAGCGTATCAGAAGTATATATGACTGAACATCATCACCGTTTACAAGGTAAAAGACATCCTGATATAACTATAGAAATTAGAACTTTGACAGGGAAACTCGTAAAATTCCATTGGGGTAATTGTATTATAACATTACATTTTCAACGGTCGCTATTTTGAATGACCCACGTAGCTGTTGATTTGGATAGTATTGACTGGGAACCCTTCCTAAATTCCCAAGAAGGAGGAGGGTTGGCAATTAAGGACAGTACTCCTTACTTTCAAGGAACACGATACCAACGAGGCTTTGGCTTGTTTGGTACTGTTGGACGTTTTCTATTGCCTATTGTCAAAAATCTAGCGACTACTGCTGGACAAGAAGCAGTAGCTGCGGGAAGAAACGTACTCGAAGATGTTGCACAAGGTAGATCTATTAAGGAAGCACTACAACAACACGGTAGTGAAGGTTTACAAAAGGTAGGCAAAAAGCTGCAGCAATGCGGGAAAGGCAAGCAAACAACCAAAAAACGTCGTTATAAAGACCAATTAAGTAGTAGTATATAAGTGTGTTACCTAGAATTTTATCGCAACAATGACTACAATAAAGAAAATCGATAAGGATAGTGCAGAAGGAGTTGATAATAGAATTACATTCTTTTCTGTTCCTGCTACAAATGTAGGAATTCAGCGTTCAGCATACAAGGAATTACTTCCTCTTAATGCTCTCAATCAGTCTGCTGGACCTTTTATTTTTCGTTACTTTGGTGACTCTCTCTATCTTGATTTAAGCAAGACTTATTTCCACTTGAATTTATCACTTGAAAGAAAAATCGACGAAACTGGTGAGTGGGTTCCAATTACAGACGGTTACGGCGATTTCAAGGGGGATCGGTTTATTAGTGTTGCTCAATATCTAGGACTTACATGGATTCGTCGTCTGACTCTTTCTATTAACGGTACTCAGTGTTTTGACTCAGGCATCCACTATGCCTACAGATGTATAATTCTTCATGAACTTGGTGCGGATCGTGAAGTAAGTAGGGGTCTGTATGAGGCTTCACTTTATTACAAAGATGCGTTAGATAAAGATGATTTTGAAGGCGCGGGATTTAAATCTCGTCTTTCACGTTTTTCTAAAGGTAAAGTCTGTCGAATGATTTCTCATTTAGATTATGATTTCGCGCGGCAGAATCAGCTATTAGTTCCACACAGTGACGTTATATGGACCATCTATAGAAATTCTGACGAGTTTCTTATTCATGCGCCCAAGTATAGAATAATACCACCGAATGCGGCAGGTGCAGAATTTGTAAATAACACTCATACTTACCGTTTACGGCTTCATGATATGAGAATTTATGTGAAGCAAGTTGACTTAAGTATGTCGCTGAATAATGCAATTGCTAGACATTTGGAACAAACTCCCGCGAAATATGCTTATAAAAAGATTGAAATTCGCAGTGTTTTTCTTGGAAAAGGACGCCAGGAAATTAGTCACGCTTCATTTACCAGTACATGTCCAAGACGCTTGATAATTTGTTTCGTAAATTCTTCTGCATTTACTGGGGTCCCTACTCTTTCTCCCTTCACTTTTGAAAATGCTAATGTTCGTTCAGTTTCAGCAGAATTTGGAGGCTTCCAGTTCCCTTCCATTCCTTATGATTTAGACTTTGCCAATAATAATTTTGTTCGCGCCTACGTTGATATGTATTCAGGTATGGATCTCGATGCGTGGCCAAATTCTGAGCAAAGAACTCTTAGTATCGGGATGAAAGAATTTTCAAAATCTTCATGCTTCTTTGTTATACCTATGACTTCCACCCTTGAGGATACAAATGGTTTAGAACTCATAAGACAAGGCACAACGACTGTTAGGTGTTTTTTCAACGAGCCTGTAAAAGAGGAGGGATATGAAATGATTATCATGGGTGAGTTTGACTCAATTCTGTCCATAAATGCTGATCGTGTTTTAAGCACTGATGGATCAGTATGAATTCGTTACAAATTCAAAATATTATGCAGAAATATGAACCGTTAAAACATAGATTTATTGGTGTTTTTTCTTCAAATAATATACCTTGCTCTGTTAAAAAAAAGAATTTTTGCTTTATTGCAAATACAATGCGTAAAGGGACTAGAGGAGAACATTGGATTGCCTGTTATTCTGACAAAGCAGATACTATAGAATACTTTGATTCGTTTGCCGAAGAACCCAATTGTGAGATGCGCCGATCCTTACTTTCAACCTATTCAAATGTTAAGCAAAACCGTTTTATTTTACAATCACCTTTCTCTGACACATGCGGTCACTATTGTATCTGCTTTTTAGTATTGCGTTCACTTTATGGAACGTTTTCCGAAGTCCTACAGAAATTACACTCTATACCCCCTGAAGGACGTGATATCGCTCTAAGAAATTTTGTTCAAAAATTAGCGCTTGGTATATAAGAGACCGGTAGCATTGTATCAGCTATTCTATTCTATGATGGTTATTTCCGAATTAATTCTTCCTTTCCCCCGTAATCCTTATGAAAATAATACAATCTTTATAGATAGCGAAATCATTATGCCTCCTCAACAAAATTTTATATTAGGGTTTGCTTATGTCCTGTATATAATATTTATTTTTCTTTTACTATTCTTCTATCAGGCTCGAAATGGTTTCTTTAATCGCACTAATATAAATGAAGCTGTTCGTCTTTCAAGGGTATAAAAGGCGAAAATTTTACTAACAAAATATAAGCATGCGAACCTCGTGTATAACCTCAACTTCTGCTTTTACTCAATGGAGGGAAAAACGTAACGATGTCGATTCCAAGCCGTCCACGCCTTGCCTTAAAAAAACATCACTTGTTAGTCTGCTGTGTCAATTCAATGGAGGATGCACGCCTGAAACTCTGCACTGTGCTATGCGTAAAAGAATGGAAGAAAATCTAAAATATATTCAACAACTATCTGGAATGACTGAAGAAGATGTTATTTCAGCGGGAATTGGACAAAAACTTTTGATGGATGGATACGCTCCAATGAAAAATAAAGGACTTGTAACAAACCATTTACATAAATTTCAGATGGAATTGTATCCTTGTAAGCTTACAAAATTGGGCGCTGATCATGTATTTGCTCTCAGAGGATATCTTCGTGTTACAATAAGGTAATTTTATTTTTCTTCTGTTATTAATATTCTTCATTTTTAGGCAATACTTCTATGTCCGTCATCGAATAAACCTTTATCTTCCACGTCTACCCGTCCTATGTGTTTTTGGAGGAAAGAATCACCAATATTTTTATCCACTTGAATGTATAGATGTTGTGACGAATGAAGAATAGATATGTTAAAATATGCCCTTTTACTAGATAGCGTTTCCTATCTTTTTTAAGATATTTAATTGTTAGCTTTATTGTTTTCCTCATTTTTGTATTGTTGCTGCGCTCAGTATAAAATTTTAATGCACAATTGTTTTCTTTTAATTATTTTTACTAGTTTTTAACTTAGATTAATATTTTTCCTCTAATAATAATTTAAATTAAATAAAAATTTCTTATAAAAATAAAAAATAAATAAAATTTAAAAATAAATAAAAATTACAAAATAAATAAAATTACATAAAAATTAAAATTAAATAATAAATACATAATAGATTTATTAATAATTTTGTCGTTTACTCGTGCATTTAATTACCTTCCCCCCATAACCCTTGTGCATGTCTTCAATTAATGGAATTCCTCTCTTATCCATTAATCGAAATCGAAGGTACATTTTTTAATTTTTTTAATTTTATTAAGTGATTGTTTTTTAAGTGCAGTTTTTTTAATTTTTTAAATTTTAAATTTTTTAACCATTTTAAATTTTTAAGTGGTTTCTTAAGTGAAATTTTTGAAATTTTTAAAATTTTTTAAATTTTTTTAAATTATACAATTTTTAAGTGGTTTTTAAGTGGTTTTTAATTGATTTTTAAGTGGGGTTCTTAAGTGGATTTTTAAGTGGAGGTTTTTAAATTTTTTTAATTTTTTACATTTTTTAAAATTTTTTAAGTGGGGTCCTTAATTGGATTTTTAAGTGGAGGTTTTTAAATTTTTTTAATTTTTTACATTTTTTAAAATTTTTTAAGTGGGGTCTGGGGGTTTTTAAATTTTTTTAATTTTTTAAATTTTTCAAAATTTTTTAAGTGGGGTTTTAATTGATTTTCTAAGTGGGGGTTTTAAGTGAACTTTTTTAAATTTTATAAATTTTAAAATTTTATATTTTTTAAGTGGTTTTTAATTGATTTTTTAAGTGGGGGTTTTTTATAAAATTTTAAATTTTTTAAATTCTTTTACAATTTTTTAAGTGGGGTTTTAATTGATTTTCTAAGTGGGGGTTTTAAGTAAAATTTTTTAAAATTTTTTACATTTTAAAATTTTTTAAAATTGTTTTTTACTTGTATCAAGTGTTAATGGAGTGACGAGGTATTTAAACCTTCGCAATTATTCTCTATAGCCTTTTTATTTTTTAGTATTTATTTTCCTCCCTAAAAAGTGTAATAAAATCATTTTTAAAAAGTATTTTTATGGAATAAAATCCTATTAGATACTACTCCCAGCTGCTTTACTTTTAGTTATTATGATATAATCAACATACCAAATGGTAATTGTCTGCCAATTTATTTTCTAAAAATTGGTGATAAGTCCCAGCTCCTTCGGAAAGAATAAGGGAAGCATTCGGATTACAAACAATCATTTCTTTGGCCACCTAATTTTTAGAAAAATAATTTTCTAATTAAAAAAATCCTCTCGAACCAAGTTCATTCCGTCCATTACAGGTGTAACCACTCCAATATCCATAGCCAAATAGCGTTTAATTAAATCTTCACGTTTTACTCCCGCAGTTTCAAAAATTATTGCTTTATAATCTGTTTCTTTGCCGTATTTGTCTTCCAAAATTTTTTGAAATTTTTTGTTGATTTCATCAGGTATTTCTTTAATTTCATCCTATTTTGAGAAAATATATTATTTGAATTTTTAAAATATTTTAAACAAAATTTTGTTAGTATCTCGATGTAGAGGCTAAGGTGGGTCCTTAAAGGATGCCGCTCCCTCAATTTGCATCTTCCGGTTTAAAATCTGTTAGTAACACTAACACTAAGGATCCTTATTCTTGCTGGCAATAGATAGTGGTTTAAGTGTTGTAGGCTAGTAGCTATTTTTTGAGGGGAGGAATATCTCACCTTATTAAAGAATATCTAAAGAAATCTCACCTGATATTCTTTAAATGATCCAATTCCACTTCGATTATTTTGTGCTATTTGATAAAACACATCTCTTCCAACTCGATCAGGATGTTCGTCGAGGTATTTTTCAAAGGCAAAAAGTTTTTCCTTTATTCCTTTGGTATAATCAAAACGTTCAACACCAAAGAAAAGTTTGCCTCCCCCCAATGTGTTTGCCATTTTCTGTAATATTTTTATAAGTTACAAGTTAGTTCTATGAATCAACGTGGTTTAATGGAAAATGAGAGACTGCTAGATCTGGCATCAGGCTATTCAAATGGATGAAGAAGAAATAAGTGATTGAAACACCTCTTAACTAATCCCCTTCTCAATAATTTACGTGAGGCAAAGAGAAGGAGAGAATACGAATAACATGATGTCTCAGCGGGGAGCGGGAGCTCACTCGATTTATCCTACGGAGGTTTCCTCCGTTTTTCATGGATTTCAAATAGATTTTCCATGGATCTCTTAAAATATTTCTAGGATATTGTTGAAGGTGAACAAAATTTTTATTAATTATTTTAAATGATATTTACTCCGTCATGCAATTTTTTAGCTTCCTTAATAATTTCATCATTTTCGGCAATACTAGTAAAATCATCAATTTTAATTGTAGCTGGGTAAACACCCAAATTACATCCATTTTTCGGTGTAATATTTTCAATTTTTAAATTAATAATTGTATTTTCCTCAGTTTTTTGTACAGTTTTTTGTACAGTTTCCATATAAAAATACTAAAAATAAAAAAAACTTAATCACTATCTAAAATTTTTTCAATAACCTCTGCCCAGTAGACAAAAATATCGCGATCCTTTTTTGTTTGGAACCCAACTTTATCGAAACGTAGCATTCCTTTTATGATTTCTTTAGTCAAACTTTCGAATTCCCCTTCAAAATTTTTGAAGTTTAAAACAAAATCTTTAGTTAATTCAAAAGGTGTATGCAAAAAGAATCCCAATTTCAAAGGTTCCTTAGCATTCACCAAAGCTTTCTTATCATTAATCAAATGCTTCTTAGTTCGCTCCAGAGATTTTTTAGCATTCTCAACTTCAATTTCTCTTAAATACTCCCCAACAAACAGTAGATGATAATCTTGAATCCAGATAAAATCATTTTCTGTTGGCTTCGTTTCAAGAATTGTTTCCGCAAATTGTTTATTCACTTTTCTATACTCTAAAAAATATAGCAATTTTATCCGTTTTTATGAACGTATTAGAACACTTGGTATTTCAGCTAATCCGGAGCTAGAATTAGACCTGAGATTTATCACTCTTGTAAGGATGATTCACCTAGCAGCATTTAAAACGGGGTTAAACGGCGGGGTTAAACGATCTAAAAGGATAAAAGAGAAAGCATTAGTCGATGCCTCGGTAGCTCAGTGAGCTATAAGTGAGTGAGTTATATAAGTGAGTATAAGTGTGTATAAGTATAATTAAGCTATAAGTGAGCTACTCAGTGAGCTATCAGCTATATCTATAACCTATAAGCGGTGTGCTAAAGCGCCTAGCGATAACTGCAAGGAGGTTGCAGGTTTGAATCCTGCCCGCTGGCTATACTTTTGCTAGACTCTTTCTCTCTGTATGTGTTAGCCACCCCCTACCATTTGCCTTAGTCAAATCTTTAACTATTTTTAATCCTTTCAAATGATCCTTACATACCTTCAAGATTTGTATAAAAATCTTTATTTTCAACAACAATTTTATGAAGTATATTGTGAAATGCTGGCCATAAAATGTTATTGCTCATTCCTTTGTAGAATTTATCAAAATTCTCAATATCAATCAGAACCTTTAGAATTATAATTTTATTTTAACATTGAATTTTTTCGCAGGATTTCATGAAAAAAATCATTAAATATTTCAGAAATTATTTTAAGAATACTGTAATCTTTTTTAAATTACCGGGGATAAACCAAAGGTTGATTTTTCTGAATTCTTGTACGCTTCAATGGCCATAAGTTTTGGGTCTTTTTCTGGCGTATGAATGTATTCAGGATCACTAGCTAAATAAATAAATAATGGTATTATAGTATATGCCAAAGTATGGTCAACTTTTTCTCTATTTTTAAATGATCTATTATGTTACAAGGGATTCACAACGATATATCAAAATCCTCCATCAGTTAATGGAAGCTAATTATGTATTGTTGCAGTAATAATCTGTTTTAACTCCTCCCACCCCACTTTCATGTTTATTTAAGCTAGGCAAATGATACCAAAATTGGTTTCGGTGATTCTGGAAACCTAATCCTCATTGGAAAAACTTCCGACTCTTCAAGTGATTAAAACTAATGTTCATAACTTTGTTGATTCAAGTAATAAATGAAAAAGAGAAATGATGCTGCAAATGAAATCAGGAAAAAATAGTGTCGAAACCAAACTATTACCCATATTTTTACTTGGAATTTTATAATTTTTAAGTAAATATTTACGTGTCACATGGAAAACCCAAACATTTTCTTTATTTGCTTTAATTACTGGTTCAACTGCCGTAACCAATCCACCAGAAGCCTTTTTTAATTAAAGAATTAATTGTCAAATCCCCTTTAATTTAAACATACAGATTTAATTATCCATTGCTCATTATCAACTGAAGCTTTTGGTTTTTTAATATTTTCATTAGGTTCTGTTTGGCGTTGTCGCTTTCGATTCGAATGAGAGACATGATTTAATAGCCCTGTCGAAATGTGGTCATCCTGACTTTTCTGAGTCTTTTGTATTGGATAATCCTTTTCTAACTTTTCCAAATGGAAGGGTGGCGCGTTTGATGCCAAAATGATTCTTTCATATTTGGTAGCTAGGGCTTTCCTTTCTGTTAAAAATTTGTAAAAAAATTGTCTGTTAAAACATTTTTTAAGTTTAGCTGGACACTGTGCTCTCTCTTCCTCCCTTCTACTTCCATGCACCCTCTAAGTGATACCCTTATTTAAGATACTTTCATTATAAGCTGAAATATTTTCCAATCAAAGAGCGTCTCTTTTAGTTGGTCCGAATGCGTATATAAAAATATTAGGGTATCCAAAAATTTTCATTTAAAATTTATCTCACCCAGAACAGAACGTGGTGAAACTCCAATTGCAAAAGGAAAAATTAAAAACAAAAAAATTAAAATTTTGGGAGGAAGAAGATTTAAAATTTTCATTTAACTGAAAATAAAATTTTTATTTTAGCTTTTTCTAAATTTGAAAAGATTTCTCATAGAGAAAAAACTTTAATTTGAGAATTATTTAATTTAAATTATTATTAATTTTTAATAAAGAAGATATTTGAAGAATAATGATTAGAATCGCTTAGCTATTTCCCTTATATTAACTATGAAAAGTGAGTAGGAGGGGGGAGGGAGGGAGATGAGAGGAGGTGGACGGGAGTGAGAGAGTTTGCGGATGGACGGAAGCTTCTCGAAGGGAGTGGGAGGGGAGGCGGAGGGAGCTGAGAGGAGGTGGACGGGTGTGAGAGAGTTTGTGAGGATGGGCGGAAACTTCTCGGAGGAATGGGGAGGGGAGGGAGATGAGAGGAGGTGGACGGGAGTGAGAGAGTTAGTGAGGATGTGCGGAAGCTTCTCGGAGGGAGCGGGAGGAGGGAGGGAGGGAGATGAGAGGAGGTGAACGGGAGTGAGAGAGTTTGTGAGGATGGGCGGAAGCTTCTCGAAGGGAGTGGGAAGGGGAAGGGGAGGGAGATGAGAGGAGGTGGACGTGAGTGAGAGAGTTTGTCAGGATGGGCGGAAATTTATCGGAGGGAGTGGGAGGGGAGGAGGAGGAGAGGTTTTGCGAATGGGCGGAAGTGCCTCTCTCTTCCTCCCTGCTACTTCCTTATTAAATATATTCTATTGTCTTTATAATTTTTAATTTTTTGTGTATATATTTACAAGATTATTGATTGCCAATTAAAAATTAAATTTAAAAATCAATTAAAATAAATGGAAATTTAATTTAAAATTAATTTTTAATTTTTAAAAAAATTTTTTTAGTGGTCGAAAAGTTTTGCAGAAAAATTTAAATATTTTTAAAGCAATATTAAATAATAAAAAATATTTTTTAATTTTTTAAAAAAATTCAGAGTGCCTCTTCGATTTTTAAAAAATATTTTTCACTCCCTCCTCCTTCCTTCCCTCTTCCTTCCCCCTTCCTTAACCCCTCTCCCTCTTACTCCACCTCTCCTGCTCTCTCCACTTCCATTGTAAATATTTTTTATTGTCAAGCAAAATTAAAAAATTTTTTTTGTCAGAATAATTGATTGGAAAATAAAAAAATTTATTTAAAAAATTTAATTAAAATAAATAAAAATTTAATTTAAAATTTAATTCCTGGAGGGCTATACAATTTATTTTTCAAATTTCCAGCTACTGGCCCTTTACGGGTTTCTTGAGTTACTTTCTCAAGTTCCCATCTTCACTGTCGTTTATTTTTTAAAAGTTAGGTTTTTTAAAAGTTCAAAATCAGAGAATGACTGATATTAAATAACTTTTGTTTGATCTATTTCCGATTAGTTTTCAAGGAGAATCCTTTAGGAAGGCATATAGAAAGGCATGGAGTTTAAGGGGAATTAAGAAGATATATTCAAAAAGTAATGCGGTAATTTTGGTGATTTTACTTTGAAATTGCGTTGATCGTGTTTAACGCCCTCTCACTTTTCTTGCAATTTAAGGAGCTTTTTTACTTTATTTTTAAATTTAAATTCTTTAAAGCTTTTTCTATTTAAGCATCGTTTTTTTATAAATAATTAATAAAATAGTTTGCAAAATTTTTTTTATTAAATTTTTATTAATTTAAATTACTTTCGGGAAATAGGAAAAAATTTTTAAAAAATTTAACTTAAACATTTCAAATAAAAAAATATTTTTTAAAAAAATCTTTAAAAGAAATTTCTTGATTAATATATTTATTTTTGAAGTTTTTTGGCATTTGATCAAGTTTGATGTTTGATTCTCTATTTTTATTTTTATTAATTATTAACATGTGAAAAACCTTTCCCTTCATTTTATTTATTATTAAAATTGGGGGATAAACATGAGGATTTTTAAAAAGATTTACACGTGAATTTATTTCTTAATTTCACCTCACAAGCATTTAGAGGCCCTCTACAAGCATGTAGAAGGCAAGCATGTAGAGGGCAAGCATGTAGAGGGCGAGGGATCCCTTGCAAAAAAATATTTTTTAAAAAAGAAAAAACTTATTGAAAATTTAAATTAATAAATGCAAAATTAAAAATAAATGCAAAATAGAATTTTGAATATAGGGTTACAAAAAATTAACTAGGCATTCATCCTTTCATCGTAACTTTTTTAATATTAATATTTTTTAATGATTTTCCACTCATTTTGTAGCCCAACCAATTCTCTTTCATGGCTATAAACCCGGTTCCATTATTGAAATTCATTAAAATAAATAATACGGAAATTCATGCAGTATGTAAAATACTTGATTTAATCATTGAAAAACCCAAACATTGGGTTATAAATGGTGATGTCAGGCTAGAACCAACTTATAAATAAATTGTGAAATTAAATATTTCGAATAAATTTTGTGTAAGTTGTCCATATTTAAATGGATATACACCAGGGCTGGGCTTATTTCGCATTTCGCTTTTTATTTTTAAATTTCGCCCAGTCCTGATATATAGAACTGTATGTGTTATTAACAAAACTTATTTTAATATCAATTTGAAGCCGAAACTTTGTCTATAGAAGAGAGATTAAATTTCTATTCTTTATACATATATCTACATATTCTAATAAAACATTAATTTAAAAAATAGTATAGGCTCAAAGTTAAATACCCTAACAAAAAAACATATGTACAACTAGATAGATCTAGTAAATGCCATTCTAACCCTAAAAAGTTAAATCAAAAACACAAAAAATATATCATCAATAGCTACTTCCAAGATTGTTCATTCATCCAAAAACTCTTCACTCCATCTGGAAATTAAGTTAAATAAATCTATAATATTATAACATGAATTTTGAAGCCGGTTTTACTTTGAAATCGGTTAAGGTCTCTCATCTACCCATTGTCTCATCTTTAATTTACTAATTCCCAATTTTCTAATTCTGATTTTGTATTGTTCAGTCCTTGGAAAATCCATGGGATGGGATATTTAATAGTAGAACCATCTTAAAAAAGGATAAATCATCTTACCTACTCATTGTCTGAACTCTAATCTACTAATTGGCTTAACTCTTATCTACCAATTGTCTGATCTCTAATTTACTAATCCATTGTCTGATCTCTAATTTAGTAATTGTCAGAACTCTTATTTACCCATTGTCTGATCTCCACTCTACTAATTGCCAAAACTCTTTTCTACCCATTATCTGATCCTTAATATACTAATCGCCAGAACTCTTATCTACCCATCTACCCCCCGACGTCCTATTGCAAAGTGATATTCGTTTTCTTACAAAACGACATTGGGCCAAGTTATGGCCAGTCAATTTTTACGTCTAGGGTGTGCTTGTGATGGACCACCATTCCCACTAGGTGGTAAAATGACCTATTTGAATTCACTCTTATTTTTCTACTTACTTATCAACACTGTGGTTTTTGAGGTATTCTCTAAGTTTCTCGCCCCGTATTTTTTGCTTTTCTTCAGACAATACTGTAGAATCATGCAAAACATTGGCAAAATGTTCAGAATTTTTAATATCTTCAATCAAAAAATAATTTCCACCCAATCCATTTTCTTTAAGTTGGTGATGAGTACCGGCACCTTTCGAGAGAACAAGAGGGGCTCTCGGGTTTGAGGCTATCATTTCTTTTGCTACCAGATTCATTCCATCCATTACTGGTGTAACTACACCGACATCCATAGCCAAATATCTAGTAACCAGTTTTTCACGTGGAACCCCTTCTAATTCGATAATAAAGGGTTCATATCCTTCCGGTATTTTTATATTATCATTTCTTTTAGTAGATCCTTCTCCAAATTCTACTCTGATTTTTTCTTTGATTTTTAGAGAGTTGTTCTAGCAATAGAATTTAATTTAAATATTTTTATTTAAAATTTAAAAAATTATAAGTCCTTGACAATTGTACTTTTCGGTCTTTGCTCGTTTAAATTCAAAGCACTTTGCACGTGAAAAAAGTACATACACATGTTAATTTAATAGATTAAAGATTGAGCAATTAAAAGCATGGAAGCAATACTTGATTTAATCATTGAAAAACCCAAACATTGGGTTATAAATGGTGATGTCAGGCTAGAACCAACTTATAAATAAATTGTGAAATTAAATATTTCGAATAAATTTTGTGTAAGTTGTCCATATTTAAATGGATATACACCAGGGCTGGGCTTATTTCGCATTTCGCTTTTTATTTTTAAATTTCGCCCAGTCCTGATATATAGAACTGTATGTGTTATTAACAAAACTTATTTTAATATCAATTTGAAGCCGAAACTTTGTCTATAGAAGAGAGATTAAATTTCTATTCTTTATACATATATCTACATATTCTAATAAAACATTAATTTAAAAAATAGTATAGGCTCAAAGTTAAATACCCTAACAAAAAAACATATGTACAACTAGATAGATCTAGTAAATGCCATTCTAACCCTAAAAAGTTAAATCAAAAACACAAAAAATATATCATCAATAGCTACTTCCAAGATTGTTCATTCATCCAAAAACTCTTCACTCCATCTGGAAATTAAGTTAAATAAATCTATAATATTATAACATGAATTTTGAAGCCGGTTTTACTTTGAAATCGGTTAAGGTCTCTCATCTACCCATTGTCTCATCTTTAATTTACTAATTCCCAATTTTCTAATTCTGATTTTGTATTGTTCAGTCCTTGGAAAATCCATGGGATGGGATATTTAATAGTAGAACCATCTTAAAAAAGGATAAATCATCTTACCTACTCATTGTCTGAACTCTAATCTACTAATTGGCTTAACTCTTATCTACCAATTGTCTGATCTCTAATTTACTAATCCATTGTCTGATCTCTAATTTAGTAATTGTCAGAACTCTTATTTACCCATTGTCTGATCTCCACTCTACTAATTGCCAAAACTCTTTTCTACCCATTATCTGATCCTTAATATACTAATCGCCAGAACTCTTATCTACCCATCTACCCCCCGACGTCCTATTGCAAAGTGATATTCGTTTTCTTACAAAACGACATTGGGCCAAGTTATGGCCAGTCAATTTTTACGTCTAGGGTGTGCTTGTGATGGACCACCATTCCCACTAGGTGGTAAAATGACCTATTTGAATTCACTCTTATTTTTCTACTTACTTATCAACACTGTGGTTTTTGAGGTATTCTCTAAGTTTCTCGCCCCGTATTTTTTGCTTTTCTTCAGACAATACTGTAGAATCATGCAAAACATTGGCAAAATGTTCAGAATTTTTAATATCTTCAATCAAAAAATAATTTCCACCCAATCCATTTTCTTTAAGTTGGTGATGAGTACCGGCACCTTTCGAGAGAACAAGAGGGGCTCTCGGGTTTGAGGCTATCATTTCTTTTGCTACCAGATTCATTCCATCCATTACTGGTGTAACTACACCGACATCCATAGCCAAATATCTAGTAACCAGTTTTTCACGTGGAACCCCTTCTAATTCGATAATAAAGGGTTCATATCCTTCCGGTATTTTTATATTATCATTTCTTTTAGTAGATCCTTCTCCAAATTCTACTCTGATTTTTTCTTTGATTTTTAGAGAGTTGTTCTAGCAATAGAATTTAATTTAAATATTTTTATTTAAAATTTAAAAAATTATAAGTCCTTGACAATTGTACTTTTCGGTCTTTGCTCGTTTAAATTCAAAGCACTTTGCACGTGAAAAAAGTACATACACATGTTAATTTAATAGATTAAAGATTGAGCAATTAAAAGCATGGAGGATAATTTTTCACGTGAATAAAATAGCAAACTCAATCAAATCAAAGCACAATGCGCTCACCCCCGGCCCATATATCCCTTGCTATTTCAGGTAATAACAGATATTCTCCAACCCCTCTTCTTAAAAAATTTTCTTCTTAAACATATTTTTTGACAAGTTTTCTAAATCTTTTACTTGATAATTTTTGTAGTTTTCAATATTTCGACGATTATATGGAGCTATTTGATAAAACACATCCCTGCCGATGCGGTCGGGGTATCTTTCAAGATACTTCTTGAAACCTTCCAATTTTTCATAGATTCCTTTAGTGTAATCAAAACGTTCAACACTAAAGAAAAGTTTGCCGCCTTCCAAAGTGTTTGCCATTATCTGAGGGGCGAAATTATATTTTTAATAAAAATAAAATTATTTCTAGAGGGTAAATTAATGTAAATATTTAGTATCTTAATAGAAATCCTGAGCAGTTTGTCTAAAGGAGCATGGGCTTCTATAAGAGGTGGGCTTCAATAAGGAGTGCTTCTATAAGAATGGCCATCTACTAGGATATTTACGTTTTCGAGGAAATAGAAAATTTACAAATCATTAAAACTGAATAAAATTATAGATCTAAAGCATAAATTGGGAATAAGCCAAGTATGAAGGGATCGTATTCTTAATCTTACATCGCCTTTATTTTTAAAACTTAATTACATTTTCTCTAAACTTTCTGGCTTCTATCAAAGTTGATTCCATTTCGGCAATTTTAATAAATTCGTTGACATTTATGGTAGCTGGGTAAACCCCCAAATTACATCCATTCACAGGTGTAATATAATTATTTTTTAAATTAATTATATTTTTTGGTTTGTGTTCCAAATTTAAATTGAACAATTTAACTGCCAGATTTATAAATTTCTGCCTATCTTTATTTGTTTGGAACCCAACTTTGTCAAAATTCAAGATTCCATTAATTATTTGAACCCCAAATTCATTAAATTTTTCAGTAAACCCTTCTGCCAATTCAAAAGGAGTGTGTAAAAAGAATCCAAGCTCCATCGGTTTTTTATTTTTAAACATTTTTTCGTTTTCCATTTGTCTCAAATAAAATCCAACAAGCATCAAATGATAATCTTGAATCCAAATAAAATCATTTTCTGTCCTTTTCAAGTCAAAAATTGTTTGGGCAAATTGTTTATTTACGTTTTTATAGGCTGTAAAAATTAACAAAAATATTTTTGATTCGAGTTTCGATCTGTCTTAGAGGGTTAACTGCCACAAGACAACGGGCCCTGAATGATTTTGGCAAGATACCGCATAATGGAAGGAATGATGGAAGGTATAGGCTTTACCGCCAGTCGACCCTGAGCTCGAGAAGAACGCCTGAACTCCCTAGGCCCGTAATATGTCTAATCCTTTTTGAGGTTCAATAGATTGAGGTCTAGCAGAGCATTCAGAGGTCCATCATGGCTTCAAATATGTGTTCTTTACCCACCATTTATGGCCTCATTAAACACTCGTTCATTTTCATGAATTTTAATATTTTCCTGAATATTGTGTAATGCTGGCCATAGAATGCAATTGCTTATATCCTCATAATAATAATGATAAGTTTGATCATCAATTAAGACCTTAATTAAATAACTTTTTTTGCTTAATACTTATCAAAGAAAATTATACCGATCTCAAACCAAAATTTGATTTTGATTTGTGTTTCTCAATGGCTTTAAGTTTTGGGTCATCCTCTGGGGGAAGATTTGAATTGCCAGCTAAACAAGTTTTCATTTGGCTTTTTAAAAAATAAAAATTTACCTGTAACGTGGAAAACCCAAATGTTTTCCTTGTTGTTTTCCATCACTGGCTCGACTGCTGAAACAAGCCCTCCAGAAGCCTAAATAATTTTAATTCAGTAAAATTTCGATTAGTGAATTTTGATCTAACGAATTCTCTCGAAATAACAAATCTTTTCATGGGTTACCAACTAAGATTTCCCTCTAAAACCAGTCTCGATTTAACAACTCTTTTGAATGACGAACTAGGGAATTGGCATTATTCATAAAACTAATTTCCACTCTTGGCTGATTTTCTGTAGGGAAGCCTGTGTCAACGACTTCCAGAAATATTTTTCTCAAGAATTCTGGTAGACTTTCAGTAAATAATTTAATATTTGTAACTCAGTGTTAATCAGATTTTTAATTAAATTAAAAACAACATACTTGTTTAATTATCCATTTCCTGGCAGGCTGGTTCTGAATAATCGACTCTTTCCCAATATTGCTAATTAATCCTTCCTTCATTCTAACCATATCACCTTCTGATTTAACATTTTTAATATTAAATTGGCTTTTTTGAAGTCTTTGCTTCACCGGGTAATCTTTTCTAACTTCTTCCAAATGGAAAGGAGGTGCATTCGATGCCAAAATAATTCTTCTGTTTTTGTTACTTATTTTTGCCTGTTTCAACATTGCTTTTTTTAACTTTAAAAATGAAACAGTTGGAGGCGCCGAAAAATGCTTGTGATATTGAAACAAATTTGATTCAGAATTGATTCTGATAGGCTTTAATGCAATCGGTGTTGTTTCAATTTCAATAACAACAAATAAGAGAAGGATTATAGGTAAAATAAAATTTGTGATTGGAGGCATTTTTTTGTCTAAATTTTATGTTAAAATTAAGTTTAAATTTTATTCAGTTCCATAATAAAAATAATAGATTGTATAGGGGAGAATGATTAGATGAGGTTTAGTATCTATTATAAGGGAAGTTTAACCCCGATAGGTCTCTTGGTAGATGGGAGTGGGGAGCCGAAAGCACCCGTGCTGTCGAAGGTCTCAGGATTTATTCCTGCTTAGAGCTAAACTTTTAGCCTTCCCTTACTGGATATATTTTTATTATATTTTTAGACTGGGATTCGGGTTGTCCATCTATGGCCAGCCTTGTTAAGGATTAAATTAAAACTTGGGTAAGCATTTAACCATTGCCTTAATTTATTTTTTATCGCAGATTTTAATTAAAATGAATAAATAAAATAATTTCTCGTTATTTAAATATAAAATTAATTTAATATTCACGTGAAAAAGAAATTCAAAAAAGGCGGTCTTTAATATTTGACATGTTTATTTCATATGCTTTTTAATTTTGAAATTTTTGTTATTGTTAAATTTGATTTAGAAATCGGTGTTGGACTAACTCGAAATTAGTTTTTTAATCGCCCTTGAGAGATGATTCCAATAGAAGGGGCATTCAATAGAAGGTTCAATTAGTGAAAAAATACGAAAAAACATGAAGGAAAAATGAAAATTTTCATAGCTTTATTTCAAGAGGACGGAATAACGGTCTAGGGATTTATTTGAGACTATTCTCGCTTAATTTTTGGGAATTTAAAAACTTGTCAGGGATAAAAGGTCGGCATTTTCTCTCAAAGGGATTGTTTTCATGCCCTTTATAGGTAATTAAACATTAAATGATTTTCTTTAATCATTTAGCCTCTAATGGTTTTTGGCCATGCCCTTAATAAAAGTGCATGTGAAAGATTTTTTATTGCTTTAAAATGAAGAAATAAAGAAATAACAGAACAAAAATCGGTCAACTATTCATAATATATGCATGTGATAAACACAAATTTATAAGAAAATCAAAAGAAATTTGAATGTTTAGGTAAACTTAAGTCAAACTTTCAAGAAGTTATTGCTTAAAATTTAGATTAGTTTCAGACATTTAATGAGTCAGAACATAAAATCAAAGGCCCAAAGACAGTGCCAATTAAAGAATGAGATAAATTACGAGGAAAAAATCTATTTTTCAATCATCTTCCAAAGGGCTATTCTAACAATGTGGTTGCTATTAGAAATAATTATTATTGGAATAATTCATATAATATGTACATATATTTTGGGTCTATTTAGGTTAGTAAATTAAATATGGACAAAGTATGAGAATAAAATATTATAAAGGCCATTATTTTTGTTTGTATACCTGCTTAATAAGATAGAAAAAATGACCAAAATAACAGAAATAAAATATAGGATTGGACGATATTTTTTTAACTTTTTTTATTAATAATATTTTTGACGTAATTATCTTTAACTTTTCCAACTTTTTAAAAATTTTGTTTAAATTCGGTCAGTTGAGTACAAGTTGTAAGGTGGTTCAACTACATTTTCAAAAACATTATAGAAACATGAAACTAATTGTATATTATATCAAGGACTGGCAGTCCTTGTTCAAATATATCCATGATTTCCCATGGTTCCAACTTTTTAAAAATTTTGTTTAAATTCGTTCATTTGAGTACAAGTTGTAAGGTGGTTCAACTACATTTTCAAAAACATTATAGAAACATGAAACTAATTGTATATTATATCAAGGACTGGCAGTCCTTGTTCAAATATATCCATGATTTCCCATGGTTCCAACTTTTTAAAAATTTTGTTTAAATTCGTTCATTTGAGTACAAGTTGTAAGGTGGTTCAACTACATTTTCAAAAACATTATAGAAACATGAAACTAATTGTATATTATATCAAGGACTGGCAGTCCTTGTTCAAATATATCCATGATTTCCCATGGTTCCAACTTTTTAAAAATTTTGTTTAAATTCGGTCAGTTGAGTACAAGTTGTAAGGTGGTTCAACTACATTTTCAAAAACATTATAGAAACATGAAACTAATTGTATATTATATCAAGGACTGGCAGTCCTTGTTCAAATATATCCATGATTTCCCATGGTTCCAACTTTTTAAAAATTTTGTTTAAATTCGGTCAGTTGAGTACAAGTTGTAAGGTGGTTCAACTACATTTTCAAAAACATTATAGAAACATGAAACTAATTGTATATTATATCAAGGACTGGCAGTCCTTGTTCAAATATATCCATGATTTCCCATGGTTCCAACTTTTTAAAAATTTTGTTTAAATTCGTTCATTTGAGTACAAGTTGTAAGGTGGTTCAACTACATTTTCAAAAACATTATAGAAACATGAAACTAATTGTATATTATATCAAGGACTGGCAGTCCTTGTTCAAATATATCCATGATTTCCCATGGTTCCAACTTTTTAAAAATTTTGTTTAAATTCGGTCAGTTGAGTACAAGTTGTAAGGTGGTTCAACTACATTTTCAAAAACATTATAGAAACATGAAACTAATTGTATATTATATCAAGGACTGGCAGTCCTTGTTCAAATATATCCATGATTTCCCATGGTTCCAACTTTTTAAAAATTTTGTTTAAATTCGGTCAGTTGAGTACAAGTTGTAAGGTGGTTCAACTACATTTTCAAAAACATTATAGAAACATGAAACTAATTGTATATTATATCAAGGACTGGCAGTCCTTGTTCAAATATATCCATGATTTCCCATGGTTCCAACTTTTTAAAAATTTTGTTTAAATTCGGTCAGTTGAGTACAAGTTGTAAGGTGGTTCAACTACATTTTCAAAAACATTATAGAAACATGAAACTAATTGTATATTATATCAAGGACTGGCAGTCCTTGTTCAAATATATCCATGATTTCCCATGGTTCCAACTTTTTAAAAATTTTGTTTAAATTCGGTCAGTTGAGTACAAGTTGTAAGGTGGTTCAACTACATTTTCAAAAACATTATAGAAACATGAAACTAATTGTATATTATATCAAGGACTGGCAGTCCTTGTTCAAATATATCCATGATTTCCCATGGTTCCAACTTTTTAAAAATTTTGTTTAAATTCGGTCAGTTGAGTACAAGTTGTAAGGTGGTTCAACTACATTTTCAAAAACATTATAGAAACATGAAACTAATTGTATATTATATCAAGGACTGGCAGTCCTTGTTCAAATATATCCATGATTTCCCATGGTTCCAACTTTTTAAAAATTTTGTTTAAATTCGGTCAGTTGAGTACAAGTTGTAAGGTGGTTCAACTACATTTTCAAAAACATTATAGAAACATGAAACTAATTGTATATTATATCAAGGACTGGCAGTCCTTGTTCAAATATATCCATGATTTCCCATGGTTCCAACTTTTTAAAAATTTTGTTTAAATTCGGTCAGTTGAGTACAAGTTGTAAGGTGGTTCAACTACATTTTCAAAAACATTATAGAAACATGAAACTAATTGTATATTATATCAAGGACTGGCAGTCCTTGTTCAAATATATCCATGATTTCCCATGGTTCCAACTTTTTAAAAATTTTGTTTAAATTCGGTCAGTTGAGTACAAGTTGTAAGGTGGTTCAACTACATTTTCAAAAACATTATAGAAACATGAAACTAATTGTATATTATATCAAGGACTGGCAGTCCTTGTTCAAATATATCCATGATTTCCCATGGTTCCAACTTTTTAAAAATTTTGTTTAAATTCGGTCAGTTGAGTACAAGTTGTAAGGTGGTTCAACTACATTTTCAAAAACATTATAGAAACATGAAACTAATTGTATATTATATCAAGGACTGGCAGTCCTTGTTCAAATATATCCATGATTTCCCATGGTTCCAACTTTTTAAAAATTTTGTTTAAATTCGGTCAGTTGAGTACAAGTTGTAAGGTGGTTCAACTACATTTTCAAAAACATTATAGAAACATGAAACTAATTGTATATTATATCAAGGACTGGCAGTCCTTGTTCAAATATATCCATGATTTCCCATGGTTCCAACTTTTTAAAAATTTTGTTTAAATTCGGTCAGTTGAGTACAAGTTGTAAGGTGGTTCAACTACATTTTCAAAAACATTATAGAAACATGAAACTAATTGTATATTATATCAAGGACTGGCAGTCCTTGTTCAAATATATCCATGATTTCCCATGGTTCCAACTTTTTAAAAATTTTGTTTAAATTCGGTCAGTTGAGTACAAGTTGTAAGGTGGTTCAACTACATTTTCAAAAACATTATAGAAACATGAAACTAATTGTATATTATATCAAGGACTGGCAGTCCTTGTTCAAATATATCCATGATTTCCCATGGTTCCAACTTTTTAAAAATTTTGTTTAAATTCGGTCAGTTGAGTACAAGTTGTAAGGTGGTTCAACTACATTTTCAAAAACATTATAGAAACATGAAACTAATTGTATATTATATCAAGGACTGGCAGTCCTTGTTCAAATATATCCATGATTTCCCATGGTTCCAACTTTTTAAAAATTTTGTTTAAATTCGTTCATTTGAGTACAAGTTGTAAGGTGGTTCAACTACATTTTCAAAAACATTATAGAAACATGAAACTAATTGTATATTATATCAAGGACTGGCAGTCCTTGTTCAAATATATCCATGATTTCCCATGGTTCCAACTTTTTAAAAATTTTGTTTAAATTCGGTCAGTTGAGTACAAGTTGTAAGGTGGTTCAACTACATTTTCAAAAACATTATAGAAACATGAAACTAATTGTATATTATATCAAGGACTGGCAGTCCTTGTTCAAATATATCCATGATTTCCCATGGTTCCAACTTTTTAAAAATTTTGTTTAAATTCGTTCATTTGAGTACAAGTTGTAAGGTGGTTCAACTACATTTTCAAAAACATTATAGAAACATGAAACTAATTGTATATTATATCAAGGACTGGCAGTCCTTGTTCAAATATATCCATGATTTCCCATGGTTCCAACTTTTTAAAAATTTTGTTTAAATTCGGTCAGTTGAGTACAAGTTGTAAGGTGGTTCAACTACATTTTCAAAAACATTATAGAAACATGAAACTAATTGTATATTATATCAAGGACTGGCAGTCCTTGTTCAAATATATCCATGATTTCCCATGGTTCCAACTTTTTAAAAATTTTGTTTAAATTCGTTCATTTGAGTACAAGTTGTAAGGTGGTTCAACTACATTTTCAAAAACATTATAGAAACATGAAACTAATTGTATATTATATCAAGGACTGGCAGTCCTTGTTCAAATATATCCATGATTTCCCATGGTTCCAACTTTTTAAAAATTTTGTTTAAATTCGGTCAGTTGAGTACAAGTTGTAAGGTGGTTCAACTACATTTTCAAAAACATTATAGAAACATGAAACTAATTGTATATTATATCAAGGACTGGCAGTCCTTGTTCAAATATATCCATGATTTCCCATGGTTCCAACTTTTTAAAAATTTTGTTTAAATTCGTTCATTTGAGTACAAGTTGTAAGGTGGTTCAACTACATTTTCAAAAACATTATAGAAACATGAAACTAATTGTATATTATATCAAGGACTGGCAGTCCTTGTTCAAATATATCCATGATTTCCCATGGTTCCAACTTTTTAAAAATTTTGTTTAAATTCGGTCAGTTGAGTACAAGTTGTAAGGTGGTTCAACTACATTTTCAAAAACATTATAGAAACATGAAACTAATTGTATATTATATCAAGGACTGGCAGTCCTTGTTCAAATATATCCATGATTTCCCATGGTTCCAACTTTTTAAAAATTTTGTTTAAATTCGTTCATTTGAGTACAAGTTGTAAGGTGGTTCAACTACATTTTCAAAAACATTATAGAAACATGAAACTAATTGTATATTATATCAAGGACTGGCAGTCCTTGTTCAAATATATCCATGATTTCCCATGGTTCCAACTTTTTAAAAATTTTGTTTAAATTCGGTCAGTTGAGTACAAGTTGTAAGGTGGTTCAACTACATTTTCAAAAACATTATAGAAACATGAAACTAATTGTATATTATATCAAGGACTGGCAGTCCTTGTTCAAATATATCCATGATTTCCCATGGTTCCAACTTTTTAAAAATTTTGTTTAAATTCGTTCATTTGAGTACAAGTTGTAAGGTGGTTCAACTACATTTTCAAAAACATTATAGAAACATGAAACTAATTGTATATTATATCAAGGACTGGCAGTCCTTGTTCAAATATATCCATGATTTCCCATGGTTCCAACTTTTTAAAAATTTTGTTTAAATTCGGTCAGTTGAGTACAAGTTGTAAGGTGGTTCAACTACATTTTCAAAAACATTATAGAAACATGAAACTAATTGTATATTATATCAAGGACTGGCAGTCCTTGTTCAAATATATCCATGATTTCCCATGGTTCCAACTTTTTAAAAATTTTGTTTAAATTCGGTCAGTTGAGTACAAGTTGTAAGGTGGTTCAACTACATTTTCAAAAACATTATAGAAACATGAAACTAATTGTATATTATATCAAGGACTGGCAGTCCTTGTTCAAATATATCCATGATTTCCCATGGTTCCAACTTTTTAAAAATTTTGTTTAAATTCGGTCAGTTGAGTACAAGTTGTAAGGTGGTTCAACTACATTTTCAAAAACATTATAGAAACATGAAACTAATTGTATATTATATCAAGGACTGGCAGTCCTTGTTCAAATATATCCATGATTTCCCATGGTTCCAACTTTTTAAAAATTTTGTTTAAATTCGGTCAGTTGAGTACAAGTTGTAAGGTGGTTCAACTACATTTTCAAAAACATTATAGAAACATGAAACTAATTGTATATTATATCAAGGACTGGCAGTCCTTGTTCAAATATATCCATGATTTCCCATGGTTCCAACTTTTTAAAAATTTTGTTTAAATTCGGTCAGTTGAGTACAAGTTGTAAGGTGGTTCAACTACATTTTCAAAAACATTATAGAAACATGAAACTAATTGTATATTATATCAAGGACTGGCAGTCCTTGTTCAAATATATCCATGATTTCCCATGGTTCCAACTTTTTAAAAATTTTGTTTAAATTCGGTCAGTTGAGTACAAGTTGTAAGGTGGTTCAACTACATTTTCAAAAACATTATAGAAACATGAAACTAATTGTATATTATATCAAGGACTGGCAGTCCTTGTTCAAATATATCCATGATTTCCCATGGTTCCAACTTTTTAAAAATTTTGTTTAAATTCGTTCATTTGAGTACAAGTTGTAAGGTGGTTCAACTACATTTTCAAAAACATTATAGAAACATGAAACTAATTGTATATTATATCAAGGACTGGCAGTCCTTGTTCAAATATATCCATGATTTCCCATGGTTCCAACTTTTTAAAAATTTTGTTTAAATTCGGTCAGTTGAGTACAAGTTGTAAGGTGGTTCAACTACTTTTTCAAAAACTTTATAGAAACATGAAACTAATTGTATATTATATCAAGGATTGGCAATCCTTGTTCAAATATATCCATGATTTTCCATGGTTCCAACTTTTTAAAAATTTCGTTTAAATTCGGTCAATTGAGTACAAGTTGTAAGGTGGTTCAACTACTTTTTCAAAAACTTTATAGAAACATGAAACTAATTGTATATTATATCAAGGACTGGCAGTCCTTGTTCAAATATATCCATGATTTCCCATGGTTCCAACTTTTTAAAAATTTTGTTTAAATTCGGTCAGTTGAGTACAAGTTGTAAGGTGGTTCAACTACTTTTTCAAAAACTTTATAGAAACATGAAACTAATTGTATATTATATCAAGGACTGGCAGTCCTTGTTCAAATATATCCATGATTTCCCATGGTTCCAACTTTTTAAAAATTTTGTTTAAATTCGGTCAGTTGAGTACAAGTTGTAAGGTGGTTCAACTACATTTTCAAAAACATTATAGAAACATGAAACTAATTGTATATTATATCAAGGACTGGCAGTCCTTGTTCAAATATATCCATGATTTCCCATGGTTCCAACTTTTTAAAAATTTTGTTAAATTCGTTCATTTGAGTACAAGTTGTAAGGTGGTTCAACTACATTTTCAAAAACATTATAGAAACATGAAACTAATTGTATATTATATCAAGGACTGGCAGTCCTTGTTCAAATATATCCATGATTTCCCATGGTTCCAACTTTTTAAAAATTTTGTTTAAATTCGTTCATTTGAGTACAAGTTGTAAGGTGGTTCAACTACTTTTTCAAAAACTTTATAGAAACATGAAACTAATTGTATATTATATCAAGGATTGGCAATCCTTGTTCAAATATATCCATGATTTTCCATGGTTCCAACTTTTTAAAAATTTCGTTTAAATTCGGTCAATTGAGTACAAGTTGTAAGGTGGTTCAACTACATTTTCAAAAACTTTATAGAAACATGAAACTAATTGTATATTATATCAAGGATTGGCAATCCTTGTTCAAATATATCCATGATTTTCCATGGTTCCAACTTTTTAAAAATTTAGTTTAAATTCGGTCAATTGAGTACAAGTTGTAAGGTGGTTCAACTACATTTTCAAAAACTTTATAGAAACATGAAACTAATTGTATATTATATCAAGGATTGGCAATCCTTGTTCAAATATATCCATGATTTTCCATGGTTCCAACTTTTTAAAAATTTCGTTTAAATTCGGTCAATTGAGTACAAGTTGTAAGGTGGTTCAACTAAATTTTCAAAAACTTTATAGAAACTTGAAACTAATTGTATATTCTAACAAGGATTGGCAATCCTTGTTCAAATATATCCATGATTTTCCTTGGTTCCAACTTTTTAAAAATTTCGTTTAAATTCGGTCAATTGAGTACAAGTTGTAAGGTGGTTCAACTACATTTTCAAAAACTTTATAGAAACATGAAACTAATTGTATATTATATCAAGGATTGGCAATCCTTGTTCAAATATATCCATGATTTTCCATGGTTCCAACTTTTTAAAAATTTCGTTTAAATTCGGTCAATTGAGTACAAGTTGTAAGGTGGTTCAACTAAATTTTCAAAAACTTTATAGAAACTTGAAACTAATTGTATATTCTAACAAGGATTGGCAATCCTTGTTCAAATATATCCATGATTTTCCTTGGTTCCAACTTTTTAAAAATTTCGTTTAAATTCGGTCAATTGAGTACAAGTTGTAAGGTGGTTCAACTACATTTTCAAAAACTTTATAGAAACATGAAACTAATTGTATATTATATCAAGGATTGGCAATCCTTGTTCAAATATATCCATGATTTTCCATGGTTCCAACTTTTTAAAAATTTCGTTTAAATTCGGTCAATTGAGTACAAGTTGTAAGGTGGTTCAACTACATTTTCAAAAACTTTATAGAAACATGAAACTAATTGTATATTATATCAAGGATTGGCAATCCTTGTTCAAATATATCCATGATTTTCCATGGTTCCAACTTTTTAAAAATTTCGTTTAAATTCGGTCAATTGAGTACAAGTTGTAAGGTGTTTCAACTACATTTTCAAAAACTTTATAGAAACATGAAACTAATTGTATATTATATCAAGGATTGGCAATCCTTCTTCAAATATATCCATGATTTCCCATGGTTCCAACTTTTTAAAAATTTCGTTTAAATTCGGTCAATTGAGTACAAGTTGTAAGGTGGTTCAACTACATTTTCAAAAACTTTATAGAAACATGAAACTAATTGTATATTATATCAAGGATTGGCAATCCTTGTTCAAATATATCCATGATTTTCCATGGTTCCAACTTTTTAAAAATTTCGTTTAAATTCGGTCAATTGAGTACAAGTTGTAAGGTGGTTCAACTACATTTTCAAAAACTTTATAGAAACATGAAACTAATTGTATATTATATCAAGGATTGGCAATCCTTCTTCAAATATATCCATGATTTCCCATGGTTCCAACTTTTTAAAAATTTCGTTTAAATTCGGTCAATTGAGTACAAGTTGTAAGGTGGTTCAACTACATTTTCAAAAACTTTATAGAAACATGAAACTAATTGTATATTATATCAAGGATTGGCAATCCTTGTTCAAATATATCCATGATTTTCCATGGTTCCAACTTTTTAAAAATTTCGTTTAAATTCGGTCAATTGAGTACAAGTTGTAAGGTGGTTCAACTACATTTTCAAAAACTTTATAGAAACATGAAACTAATTGTATATTATATCAAGGATTGGCAATCCTTGTTCAAATATATTCATGATTTTCCATGGTTCCAACTTTTTAAAAATTTCGTTTAAATTCGGTCAATTGAGTACAAGTTGTAAGGTGGTTCAACTACTTTTTCAAAAACTTTATAGAAACATGAAATTAATTGTATATTATATCAAGGATTGGCAATCCTTGTTCAAATATATTCATGATTTTCCATGGTTCCAACTTTTTAAAAATTTCGTTTAAATTCGGTCAATTGAGTACAAGTTGTAAGGTGGTTCAACTACTTTTTCAAAAACTTTATAGAAACATGAAATTAATTGTATATTATATCAAGGATTGGCAATCCTTGTTCAAATATATTCATGATTTTCCATGGTTCCAACTTTTTAAAAATTTCGTTTAAATTCGGTCAATTGAGTACAAGTTGTAAGGTGGTTCAACTACATTTTCAAAAACTTTATAGAAACATGAAACTAATTGTATATTATATCAAGGATTGGCAATCCTTGTTCAAATATATCCATGATTTTCCATGGTTCCAACTTTTTAAAAATTTCGTTTAAATTCGGTCAATTGAGTACAAGTTGTAAGGTGGTTCAACTACATTTTCAAAAACTTTATAGAAACATGAAACTAATTGTATATTATATCAAGGATTGGCAATCCTTGTTCAAATATATCCATGATTTTCCATGGTTCCAACTTTTTAAAAATTTCGTTTAAATTCGGTCAATTGAGTACAAGTTGTAAGGTGGTTCAACTACATTTTCAAAAACTTTATAGAAACATGAAACTAATTGTATATTATATCAAGGATTGGCAATCCTTGTTCAAATATATCCATGATTTTCCATGGTTCCAACTTTTTAAAAATTTCGTTTAAATTCGGTCAATTGAGTACAAGTTGTAAGGTGGTTCAACTACATTTTCAAAAACTTTATAGAAACATGAAACTAATTGTATATTATATCAAGGATTGGCAATCCTTGTTCAAATATATCCATGATTTTCCATGGTTCCAACTTTTTAAAAATTTCGTTTAAATTCGGTCAATTGAGTACAAGTTGTAAGGTGGTTCAACTACATTTTCAAAAACTTTATAGAAACATGAAACTAATTGTATATTATATCAAGGATTGGCAATCCTTCTTCAAATATATCCATGATTTCCCATGGTTCCAACTTTTTAAAAATTTCGTTTAAATTCGGTCAATTGAGTACAAGTTGTAAGGTGGTTCAACTACATTTTCAAAAACTTTATAGAAACATGAAACTAATTGTATATTATATCAAGGATTGGCAATCCTTGTTCAAATATATCCATGATTTTCCATGGTTCCAACTTTTTAAAAATTTCGTTTAAATTCGGTCAATTGAGTACAAGTTGTAAGGTGGTTCAACTACATTTTCAAAAACTTTATAGAAACATGAAACTAATTGTATATTATATCAAGGATTGGCAATCCTTGTTCAAATATATTCATGATTTTCCATGGTTCCAACTTTTTAAAAATTTCGTTTAAATTCGGTCAATTGAGTACAAGTTGTAAGGTGGTTCAACTACATTTTCAAAAACTTTATAGAAACATGAAACTAATTGTATATTATATCAAGGATTGGCAATCCTTGTTCAAATATATCCATGATTTTCCATGGTTCCAACTTTTTAAAAATTTCGTTTAAATTCGGTCAATTGAGTACAAGTTGTAAGGTGGTTCAACTACATTTTCAAAAACTTTATAGAAACATGAAATTAATTGTATATTATATCAAGGATTGGCAATCCTTGTTCAAATATATTCATGATTTTCCATGGTTCCAACTTTTTAAAAATTTCGTTTAAATTCGGTCAATTGAGTACAAGTTGTAAGGTGGTTCAACTACATTTTCAAAAACTTTATAGAAACATGAAACTAATTGTATATTATATCAAGGATTGGCAATCCTTGTTCAAATATATCCATGATTTTCCATGGTTCCAACTTTTTAAAAATTTCGTTTAAATTCGGTCAATTGAGTACAAGTTGTAAGGTGGTTCAACTACATTTTCAAAAACTTTATAGAAACATGAAACTAATTGTATATTATATCAAGGATTGGCAATCCTTGTTCAAATATATCCATGATTTTCCATGGTTCCAACTTTTTAAAAATTTCGTTTAAATTCGGTCAATTGTACAAGTTGTAAGGTGGTTCAACTACATTTTCAAAAACTTTATAGAAACATGAAACTAATTGTATATTATATCAAGGATTGGCAATCCTTGTTCAAATATATCCATGATTTCCCATGGTTCCAACTTTTTAAAAATTTCGTTTAAATTCGGTCAATTGAGTACAAGTTGTTAGGTGGTTCAACTACATTTTCAAAAACTTTATAGAAACATGAAACTAATTGTATATTATATCAAGGATTGGCAATCTTTCTTCAAATATATCCATGATTTCCCATGGTTCCAACTTTTTAAAAATTTCGTTTAAATTCGGTCAATTGAGTACAAGTTGTAAGGTGGTTCAACTACATTTTCAAAAACATTATAGAAACATGAAACTAATTGTATATTATATCAAGGATTGGCAATCCTTGTTCAAATATATCCATGATTTCCCATGGTTCCAACTTTTTAAAAATTTCGTTTAAATTCGGTCAATTGAGTACAAGTTGTTAGGTGGTTCAACTACATTTTCAAAAACTTTATAGAAACATGAAACTAATTGTATATTATATCAAGGATTGGCAATCTTTCTTCAAATATATCCATGATTTTCCATGGTTCCAACTTTTTAAAAATTTCGTTTAAATTCGGTCAATTGTACAAGTTGTAAGGTGGTTCAACTACATTTTCAAAAACTTTATAGAAACATGAAACTAATTGTATATTATATCAAGGATTGGCAATCCTTGTTCAAATATATCCATGATTTCCCATGGTTCCAACTTTTTAAAAATTTCGTTTAAATTCGGTCAATTGAGTACAAGTTGTAAGGTGGTTCAACTACATTTTCAAAAACATTATAGAAACATGAAACTAATTGTATATTATATCAAGGATTGGCAATCCTTGTTCAAATATATCCATGATTTCCCATGGTTCCAACTTTTTAAAAATTTCGTTTAAATTCGGTCAATTGAGTACAAGTTGTTAGGTGGTTCAACTACATTTTCAAAAACTTTATAGAAACATGAAACTAATTGTATATTATATCAAGGATTGGCAATCCTTGTTCAAATATATCCATGATTTTCCATGGTTCCAACTTTTTAAAAATTTCGTTTAAATTCGGTCATTTGTACAAGTTGTAAGGTGGTTCAACTACATTTTCAAAAACTTTATAGAAACATGAAACTAATTGTATATTATATCAAGGATTGGCAATCCTTGTTCAAATATATCCATGATTTCCCATGGTTCCAACTTTTTAAAAATTTCGTTTAAATTCGGTCAATTGAGTACAAGTTGTTAGGTGGTTCAACTACATTTTCAAAAACTTTATAGAAACATGAAACTAATTGTATATTATATCAAGGATTGGCAATCTTTCTTCAAATATATCCATGATTTCCCATGGTTCCAACTTTTTAAAAATTTCGTTTAAATTCGGTCAATTGAGTACAAGTTGTAAGGTGGTTCAACTACATTTTCAAAAACTTTATAGAAACATGAAACTAATTGTATATTATATCAAGGATTGGCAATCTTTCTTCAAATATATCCATGATTTCCCATGGTTCCAACTTTTTAAAAATTTCGTTTAAATTCGGTCAATTGAGTACAAGTTGTTAGGTGGTTCAACTACATTTTCAAAAACTTTATAGAAACATGAAACTAATTGTATATTATATCAAGGATTGGCAATCCTTGTTCAAATATATCCAGGATTTCCCATGGTTCCAACTTTTTAAAAATTTCGTTTAAATTCGGTCAATTGAGTACAAGTTGTTAGGTGGTTCAACTACATTTTCAAAAACTTTATAGAAACATGAAACTAATTGTATATTATATCAAGGATTGGCAATCTTTCTTCAAATATATCCATGATTTCCCATGGCTCCAACTTTTTAAAAATTTCGTTTAAATTCGGTCAATTGAGTACAAGTTGTAAGGTGGTTCAACTACATTTTCAAAAACATTATAGAAACATGAAACTAATTGTATATTATATCAAGGATTGGCAATCCTTGTTCAAATATATCCATGATTTCCCATGGTTCCAACTTTTTAAAAATTTCGTTTAAATTCGGTCAATTGAGTACAAGTTGTTAGGTGGTTCAACTACATTTTCAAAAACTTTATAGAAACATGAAACTAATTGTATATTATATCAAGGATTGGCAATCCTTGTTCAAATATATCCATGATTTTCCATGGTTCCAACTTTTTAAAAATTTCGTTTAAATTCGGTCAATTGAGTACAAGTTGTAAGGTGGTTCAACTACATTTTCAAAAACTTTATAGAAACATGAAACTAATTGTATATTATATCAAGGATTGGCAATCCTTGTTCAAATATATCCATGATTTTCCATGGTTCCAACTTTTTAAAAATTTCGTTTAAATTCGGTCAATTGAGTACAAGTTGTAAGGTGGTTCAACTACATTTTCAAAAACTTTATAGAAACATGAAACTAATTGTATATTATATCAAGGATTGGCAATCCTTCTTCAAATATATCCATGATTTCCCATGGTTCCAACTTTTTAAAAATTTCGTTTAAATTCGGTCAATTGAGTACAAGTTGTAAGGTGGTTCAACTACATTTTCAAAAACATTATAGAAACATGAAACTAATTGTATATTATATCAAGGATTGGCAATCCTTGTTCAAATATATCCATGATTTCCCATGGTTCCAACTTTTTAAAAATTTCGTTTAAATTCGGTCAATTGAGTACAAGTTGTTAGGTGGTTCAACTACATTTTCAAAAACTTTATAGAAACATGAAACTAATTGTATATTATATCAAGGATTGGCAATCCTTGTTCAAATATATCCATGATTTTCCATGGTTCCAACTTTTTAAAAATTTCGTTTAAATTCGGTCAATTGAGTACAAGTTGTAAGGTGGTTCAACTACATTTTCAAAAACTTTATAGAAACATGAAACTAATTGTATATTATATCAAGGATTGGCAATCCTTGTTCAAATATATCCATGATTTTCCATGGTTCCAACTTTTTAAAAATTTCGTTTAAATTCGGTCAATTGAGTACAAGTTGTAAGGTGGTTCAACTACATTTTCAAAAACTTTATAGAAACATGAAACTAATTGTATATTATATCAAGGATTGGCAATCCTTGTTCAAATATATCCATGATTTCCCATGGTTCCAACTTTTTAAAAATTTCGTTTAAATTCGGTCAATTGAGTACAAGTTGTTAGGTGGTTCAACTACATTTTCAAAAACTTTATAGAAACATGAAACTAATTGTATATTATATCAAGGATTGGCAATCCTTGTTCAAATATATCCATGATTTTCCATGGTTCCAACTTTTTAAAAATTTCGTTTAAATTCGGTCAATTGAGTACAAGTTGTAAGGTGGTTCAACTACATTTTCAAAAACTTTATAGAAACATGAAACTAATTGTATATTATATCAAGGATTGGCAATCCTTGTTCAAATATATCCATGATTTTCCATGGTTCCAACTTTTTAAAAATTTCGTTTAAATTCGGTCAATTGAGTACAAGTTGTAAGGTGGTTCAACTACATTTTCAAAAACTTTATAGAAACATGAAACTAATTGTATATTATATCAAGGATTGGCAATCCTTCTTCAAATATATCCATGATTTCCCATGGTTCCAACTTTTTAAAAATTTCGTTTAAATTCGGTCAATTGAGTACAAGTTGTAAGGTGGTTCAACTACATTTTCAAAAACTTTATAGAAACATGAAACTAATTGTATATTATATCAAGGATTGGCAATCCTTGTTCAAATATATCCATGATTTTCCATGGTTCCAACTTTTTAAAAATTTCGTTTAAATTCGGTCAATTGAGTACAAGTTGTAAGGTGGTTCAACTACATTTTCAAAAACTTTATAGAAACATGAAACTAATTGTATATTATATCAAGGATTGGCAATCCTTGTTCAAATATATTCATGATTTTCCATGGTTCCAACTTTTTAAAAATTTCGTTTAAATTCGGTCAATTGAGTACAAGTTGTAAGGTGGTTCAACTACATTTTCAAAAACTTTATAGAAACATGAAACTAATTGTATATTATATCAAGGATTGGCAATCCTTGTTCAAATATATTCATGATTTTCCATGGTTCCAACTTTTTAAAAATTTCGTTTAAATTCGGTCAATTGAGTACAAGTTGTAAGGTGGTTCAACTACTTTTTCAAAAACTTTATAGAAACATGAAATTAATTGTATATTATATCAAGGATTGGCAATCCTTGTTCAAATATATTCATGATTTTCCATGGTTCCAACTTTTTAAAAATTTCGTTTAAATTCGGTCAATTGAGTACAAGTTGTAAGGTGGTTCAACTACATTTTCAAAAACTTTATAGAAACATGAAACTAATTGTATATTATATCAAGGATTGGCAATCCTTGTTCAAATATATCCATGATTTTCCATGGTTCCAACTTTTTAAAAATTTCGTTTAAATTCGGTCAATTGAGTACAAGTTGTAAGGTGGTTCAACTACATTTTCAAAAACTTTATAGAAACATGAAACTAATTGTATATTATATCAAGGATTGGCAATCCTTGTTCAAATATATCCATGATTTTCCATGGTTCCAACTTTTTAAAAATTTCGTTTAAATTCGGTCAATTGTACAAGTTGTAAGGTGGTTCAACTACATTTTCAAAAACTTTATAGAAACATGAAACTAATTGTATATTATATCAAGGATTGGCAATCCTTGTTCAAATATATCCATGATTTCCCATGGTTCCAACTTTTTAAAAATTTCGTTTAAATTCGGTCAATTGAGTACAAGTTGTAAGGTGGTTCAACTACATTTTCAAAAACATTATAGAAACATGAAACTAATTGTATATTATATCAAGGATTGGCAATCCTTGTTCAAATATATCCATGATTTCCCATGGTTCCAACTTTTTAAAAATTTCGTTTAAATTCGGTCAATTGAGTACAAGTTGTTAGGTGGTTCAACTACATTTTCAAAAACTTTATAGAAACATGAAACTAATTGTATATTATATCAAAGATTGGCAATCTTTCTTCAAATATATCCATGATTTCCCATGGTTCCAACTTTTTAAAAATTTCGTTTAAATTCGGTCAATTGAGTACAAGTTGTAAGGTGGTTCAACTACATTTTCAAAAACATTATAGAAACATGAAACTAATTGTATATTATATCAAGGATTGGCAATCCTTGTTCAAATATATCCATGATTTCCCATGGTTCCAACTTTTTAAAAATTTCGTTTAAATTCGGTCAATTGAGTACAAGTTGTAAGGTGGTTCAACTACATTTTCAAAAACATTATAGAAACATGAAACTAATTGTATATTATATCAAGGATTGGCAATCCTTGTTCAAATATATCCATGATTTCCCATGGTTCCAACTTTTTAAAAATTTCGTTTAAATTCGGTCAATTGAGTACAAGTTGTTAGGTGGTTCAACTACATTTTCAAAAACTTTATAGAAACATGAAACTAATTGTATATTATATCAAGGATTGGCAATCTTTCTTCAAATATATCCATGATTTTCCATGGTTCCAACTTTTTAAAAATTTCGTTTAAATTCGGTCAATTGTACAAGTTGTAAGGTGGTTCAACTACATTTTCAAAAACTTTATAGAAACATGAAACTAATTGTATATTATATCAAGGATTGGCAATCCTTGTTCAAATATATCCATGATTTCCCATGGTTCCAACTTTTTAAAAATTTCGTTTAAATTCGGTCAATTGAGTACAAGTTGTAAGGTGGTTCAACTACATTTTCAAAAACATTATAGAAACATGAAACTAATTGTATATTATATCAAGGATTGGCAATCCTTGTTCAAATATATCCATGATTTCCCATGGTTCCAACTTTTTAAAAATTTCGTTTAAATTCGGTCAATTGAGTACAAGTTGTTAGGTGGTTCAACTACATTTTCAAAAACTTTATAGAAACATGAAACTAATTGTATATTATATCAAGGATTGGCAATCCTTGTTCAAATATATCCATGATTTTCCATGGTTCCAACTTTTTAAAAATTTCGTTTAAATTCGGTCATTTGTACAAGTTGTAAGGTGGTTCAACTACATTTTCAAAAACTTTATAGAAACATGAAACTAATTGTATATTATATCAAGGATTGGCAATCCTTGTTCAAATATATCCATGATTTCCCATGGTTCCAACTTTTTAAAAATTTCGTTTAAATTCGGTCAATTGAGTACAAGTTGTTAGGTGGTTCAACTACATTTTCAAAAACTTTATAGAAACATGAAACTAATTGTATATTATATCAAGGATTGGCAATCTTTCTTCAAATATATCCATGATTTCCCATGGTTCCAACTTTTTAAAAATTTCGTTTAAATTCGGTCAATTGAGTACAAGTTGTAAGGTGGTTCAACTACATTTTCAAAAACATTATAGAAACATGAAACTAATTGTATATTATATCAAGGATTGGCAATCCTTGTTCAAATATATCCAGGATTTCCCATGGTTCCAACTTTTTAAAAATTTCGTTTAAATTCGGTCAATTGAGTACAAGTTGTTAGGTGGTTCAACTACATTTTCAAAAACTTTATAGAAACATGAAACTAATTGTATATTATATCAAGGATTGGCAATCTTTCTTCAAATATATCCATGATTTCCCATGGCTCCAACTTTTTAAAAATTTCGTTTAAATTCGGTCAATTGAGTACAAGTTGTAAGGTGGTTCAACTACATTTTCAAAAACATTATAGAAACATAAAACTAATTGTATATTATATCAAGGATTGGCAATCCTTGTTCAAATATATCCATGATTTCCCATGGTTCCAACTTTTTAAAAATTTCGTTTAAATTCGGTCAATTGAGTACAAGTTGTTAGGTGGTTCAACTACATTTTCAAAAACTTTATAGAAACATGAAACTAATTGTATATTATATCAAGGATTGGCAATCTTTCTTCAAATATATCCATGATTTCCCATGGTTCCAACTTTTTAAAAATTTCGTTTAAATTCGGTCAATTGAGTACAAGTTGTAAGGTGGTTCAACTACATTTTCAAAAACATTATAGAAACATGAAACTAATTGTATATTATATCAAGGATTGGCAATCTTTCTTCAAATATATCCATGATTTCCCATGGTTCCAACTTTTTATAAATTTCGTTTAAATTCGGTCAATTGAGTACAAGTTGTAAGGTGGTTCATCTACATTTTCAAAAACTTTATAGAAACTTGAATCTAATTGTATATTATATCAAGGATTGGCAATCCTTGTTCAAATATATCCATGATTTTCCATGGTTCCAACTTTTTAAAAATTTCGTTTAAATTCGGTCAATTGAGTACAAGTTGTAAGGTGGTTCAACTACATTTTCAAAAACATTATAGAAACATGAAACTAATTGTATATTATATCAAGGATTGGCAATCTTTCTTCAAATATATCCATGATTTCCCATGGTTCCAACTTTTTATAAATTTCGTTTAAATTCGGTCAATTGAGTACAAGTTGTAAGGTGGTTCATCTACATTTTCAAAAACTTTATAGAAACTTGAATCTAATTGTATATTATATCAAGGATTGGCAATCCTTGTTCAAATATATCCATGATTTTCCATGGTTCCAACTTTTTAAAAATTTCGTTTAAATTCGGTCAATTGAGTACAAGTTGTAAGGTGGTTCAACTACATTTTCAAAAACTTTATAGAAACATGAAACTAATTGTATATTATATCAAGGACTGGCAGTCCTTGTTCAAATATATCCATGATTTCCCATGGTTCCAACTTTTTAAAAATTTTGTTTAAATTCGGTCAGTTGAGTACAAGTTGTAAGGTGGTTCAACTACTTTTTCAAAAACTTTATAGAAACATAAAACTAATTGTATATTATATCAAGGATTGGCAATCCTTGTTCAAATATATCCATGATTTCCCATGGTTCCAACTTTTTAAAAATTTCGTTTAAATTCGGTCAATTGAGTACAAGTTGTTAGGTGGTTCAACTACATTTTCAAAAACTTTATAGAAACATGAAACTAATTGTATATTATATCAAGGATTGGCAATCTTTCTTCAAATATATCCATGATTTCCCATGGTTCCAACTTTTTAAAAATTTCGTTTAAATTCGGTCAATTGAGTACAAGTTGTAAGGTGGTTCAACTACATTTTCAAAAACATTATAGAAACATGAAACTAATTGTATATTATATCAAGGATTGGCAATCTTTCTTCAAATATATCCATGATTTCCCATGGTTCCAACTTTTTATAAATTTCGTTTAAATTCGGTCAATTGAGTACAAGTTGTAAGGTGGTTCATCTACATTTTCAAAAACTTTATAGAAACTTGAATCTAATTGTATATTATATCAAGGATTGGCAATCCTTGTTCAAATATATCCATGATTTTCCATGGTTCCAACTTTTTAAAAATTTCGTTTAAATTCGGTCAATTGAGTACAAGTTGTAAGGTGGTTCAACTACATTTTCAAAAACATTATAGAAACATGAAACTAATTGTATATTATATCAAGGATTGGCAATCTTTCTTCAAATATATCCATGATTTCCCATGGTTCCAACTTTTTATAAATTTCGTTTAAATTCGGTCAATTGAGTACAAGTTGTAAGGTGGTTCATCTACATTTTCAAAAACTTTATAGAAACTTGAATCTAATTGTATATTATATCAAGGATTGGCAATCCTTGTTCAAATATATCCATGATTTTCCATGGTTCCAACTTTTTAAAAATTTCGTTTAAATTCGGTCAATTGAGTACAAGTTGTAAGGTGGTTCAACTACATTTTCAAAAACTTTATAGAAACATGAAACTAATTGTATATTATATCAAGGATTGGCAATCCTTCTTCAAATATATCCATGATTTCCCATGGTTCCAACTTTTTAAAAATTTCGTTTAAATTCGGTCAATTGAGTACAAGTTGTAAGGTGGTTCAACTACATTTTCAAAAACTTTATAGAAACATGAAACAAATTGTATATTATATCAAGGATTGGCAATCCTTGTTCAAATATATCCATGATTTTCCATGGTTCCAACTTTTTAAAAATTTCGTTTAAATTCGGTCAATTGAGTACAAGTTGTAAGGTGGTTCAACTACATTTTCAAAAACTTTATAGAAACATGAAACTAATTGTATATTATATCAAGGATTGGCAATCCTTGTTCAAATATATCCATGATTTTCCATGGTTCCAACTTTTTAAAAATTTCGTTTAAATTCGGTCAATTGAGTACAAGTTGTAAGGTGGTTCAACTACTTTTTCAAAAACTTTATAGAAACATGAAATTAATTGTATATTATATCAAGGATTGGCAATCCTTGTTCAAATATATTCATGATTTTCCATGGTTCCAACTTTTTAAAAATTTCGTTTAAATTCGGTCAATTGAGTACAAGTTGTAAGGTGGTTCAACTACATTTTCAAAAACTTTATAGAAACATGAAACTAATTGTATATTATATCAAGGATTGGCAATCCTTGTTCAAATATATCCATGATTTTCCATGGTTCCAACTTTTTAAAAATTTCGTTTAAATTCGGTCAATTGAGTACAAGTTGTAAGGTGGTTCAACTACATTTTCAAAAACTTTATAGAAACATGAAACTAATTGTATATTATATCAAGGATTGGCAATCCTTGTTCAAATATATCCATGATTTTCCATGGTTCCAACTTTTTAAAAATTTCGTTTAAATTCGGTCAATTGTACAAGTTGTAAGGTGGTTCAACTACATTTTCAAAAACTTTATAGAAACATGAAACTAATTGTATATTATATCAAGGATTGGCAATCCTTGTTCAAATATATCCATGATTTCCCATGGTTCCAACTTTTTAAAAATTTCGTTTAAATTCGGTCAATTGAGTACAAGTTGTAAGGTGGTTCAACTACATTTTCAAAAACATTATAGAAACATGAAACTAATTGTATATTATATCAAGGATTGGCAATCCTTGTTCAAATATATCCATGATTTCCCATGGTTCCAACTTTTTAAAAATTTCGTTTAAATTCGGTCAATTGAGTACAAGTTGTTAGGTGGTTCAACTACATTTTCAAAAACTTTATAGAAACATGAAACTAATTGTATATTATATCAAGGATTGGCAATCTTTCTTCAAATATATCCATGATTTCCCATGGTTCCAACTTTTTAAAAATTTCGTTTAAATTCGGTCAATTGAGTACAAGTTGTAAGGTGGTTCAACTACATTTTCAAAAACATTATAGAAACATGAAACTAATTGTATATTATATCAAGGATTGGCAATCCTTGTTCAAATATATCCATGATTTCCCATGGTTCCAACTTTTTAAAAATTTCGTTTAAATTCGGTCAATTGAGTACAAGTTGTTAGGTGGTTCAACTACATTTTCAAAAACTTTATAGAAACATGAAACTAATTGTATATTATATCAAGGATTGGCAATCTTTCTTCAAATATATCCATGATTTTCCATGGTTCCAACTTTTTAAAAATTTCGTTCAAATTGGTCAATTGTACAAGTTGTAAGGTGGTTCACTACATTTTCAAAAACTTTATAGAAACATGAAACTAATTGTATATTATATCAAGGATTGGCAATCCTTGTTCAAATATATCCATGATTTCCCATGGTTCCAACTTTTTAAAAATTTCGTTTAAATTCGGTCAATTGAGTACAAGTTGTAAGGTGGTTCAACTACATTTTCAAAAACATTATAGAAACATGAAACTAATTGTATATTATATCAAGGATTGGCAATCCTTGTTCAAATATATCCATGATTTCCCATGGTTCCAACTTTTTAAAAATTTCGTTTAAATTCGGTCAATTGAGTACAAGTTGTTAGGTGGTTCAACTACATTTTCAAAAACTTTATAGAAACATGAAACTAATTGTATATTATATCAAGGATTGGCAATCCTTGTTCAAATATATCCATGATTTTCCATGGTTCCAACTTTTTAAAAATTTCGTTTAAATTCGGTCATTTGTACAAGTTGTAAGGTGGTTCAACTACATTTTCAAAAACTTTATAGAAACATGAAACTAATTGTATATTATATCAAGGATTGGCAATCCTTGTTCAAATATATCCATGATTTCCCATGGTTCCAACTTTTTAAAAATTTCGTTTAAATTCGGTCAATTGAGTACAAGTTGTTAGGTGGTTCAACTACATTTTCAAAAACTTTATAGAAACATGAAACTAATTGTATATTATATCAAGGATTGGCAATCTTTCTTCAAATATATCCATGATTTCCCATGGTTCCAACTTTTTAAAAATTTCGTTTAAATTCGGTCAATTGAGTACAAGTTGTAAGGTGGTTCAACTACATTTTCAAAAACATTATAGAAACATGAAACTAATTGTATATTATATCAAGGATTGGCAATCCTTGTTCAAATATATCCAGGATTTCCCATGGTTCCAACTTTTTAAAAATTTCGTTTAAATTCGGTCAATTGAGTACAAGTTGTTAGGTGGTTCAACTACATTTTCAAAAACTTTATAGAAACATGAAACTAATTGTATATTATATCAAGGATTGGCAATCTTTCTTCAAATATATCCATGATTTCCCATGGCTCCAACTTTTTAAAAATTTCGTTTAAATTCGGTCAATTGAGTACAAGTTGTAAGGTGGTTCAACTACATTTTCAAAAACATTATAGAAACATGAAACTAATTGTATATTATATCAAGGATTGGCAATCCTTGTTCAAATATATCCATGATTTCCCATGGTTCCAACTTTTTAAAAATTTCGTTTAAATTCGGTCAATTGAGTACAAGTTGTTAGGTGGTTCAACTACATTTTCAAAAACTTTATAGAAACATGAAACTAATTGTATATTATATCAAGGATTGGCAATCTTTCTTCAAATATATCCATGATTTCCCATGGTTCCAACTTTTTAAAAATTTCGTTTAAATTCGGTCAATTGAGTACAAGTTGTAAGGTGGTTCAACTACATTTTCAAAAACATTATAGAAACATGAAACTAATTGTATATTATATCAAGGATTGGCAATCTTTCTTCAAATATATCCATGATTTCCCATGGTTCCAACTTTTTATAAATTTCGTTTAAATTCGGTCAATTGAGTACAAGTTGTAAGGTGGTTCATCTACATTTTCAAAAACTTTATAGAAACTTGAATCTAATTGTATATTATATCAAGGATTGGCAATCCTTGTTCAAATATATCCATGATTTTCCATGGTTCCAACTTTTTAAAAATTTCGTTTAAATTCGGTCAATTGAGTACAAGTTGTAAGGTGGTTCAACTACATTTTCAAAAACTTTATAGAAACATGAAACTAATTGTATATTATATCAAGGATTGGCAATCCTTGTTCAAATATATCCATGATTTTCCATGGTTCCAACTTTTAAAAAATTTCGTTTAAATTCGGTCAATTGAGTACAAGTTGTAAGGTGGTTCAACTACATTTTCAAAAACTTTATAGAAACATGAAACTAATTATATATTATATCAAGGATTGGCAATCCTTGTTCAAATATATCCATGATTTTCCATGGTTCCAACTTTTTAAAAATTTCGTTTAAATTCGGTCAATTGAGTACAAGTTGTAAGGTGGTTCAACTACATTTTCAAAAACTTTATAGAAACATGAAACTAATTATATATTATATCAAGGATTGGCAATCCTTGTTCAAATATATCCATGATTTTCCATGGTTCCAACTTTTAAAAAATTTCGTTTAAATTCGGTCAATTGTGTACAAGTTGTAAGGTGGTTCAACTACATTTTCAAAAACTTTATAGAAACATGAAACTAATTATATATTATATCAAGGATTGGCAATCCTTGTTCAAATATATCCATGATTTTCCATGGTTCCAACTTTTTAAAAATTTCGTTTAAATTCGGTCAATTGAGTACAAGTTGTAAGGTGGTTCAACTACATTTTCAAAAACTATATAGAAACATGAAACTAATTGTATATTATATCAAGGATTGGCAATCCTCGTTCAAATATATCCATGATTTTCCATGGTTCCAACTTTTAAAAAATTTCGTTTAAATTCGGTCAATTGAGTACAAGTTGTAAGGTGGTTCAACTACATTTTCAAAAACTATATAGAAACATGAAACTAATTGTATATTATATCAAGGATTGGCAATCCTCGTTCAAATATATCCATGATTTTCCATGGTTCCAACTTTTAAAAAATTTCGTTTAAATTCGGTCAATTGAGTACAAGTTGTAAGGTGGTTCAACTACATTTTCAAAAACTATATAGAAACATGAAACTAATTGTATATTATATCAAGGATTGGCAATCCTCGTTCAAATATATCCATGATTTTCCATGGTTCCAACTTTTTAAAAATTTCGTTTAAATTCGGTCAATTGAGTACAAGTTGTAAGGTGGTTCAACTACATTTTCAAAAACTATATAGAAACATGAAACTAATTGTATATTATATCAAGGATTGGCAATCCTCGTTCAAATATATCCATGATTTTCCATGGTTCCAACTTTTTAAAAATTTCGTTTAAATTCGGTCAATTGAGTACAAGTTGTAAGGTGGTTCAACTACATTTTCAAAAACTATATAGAAACATGAAACTAATTGTATATTATATCAAGGATTGGCAATCCTCGTTCAAATATATCCATGATTTTCCATGGTTCCAACTTTTTAAAAATTTCGTTTAAATTCGGTCAATTGAGTACAAGTTGTAAGGTGGTTCAACTACATTTTCAAAAACTTTATAGAAACATGAAACTAATTGTATATTATATCAAGGATTGGCAATCCTTGTTCAAATATATCCATGATTTTCCATGGTTCCAACTTTTAAAAAATTTCGTTTAAATTCGGTCAATTGAGTACAAGTTGTAAGGTGGTTCAACTACATTTTCAAAAACTTTATAGAAACATGAAACTAATTATATATTATATCAAGGATTGGCAATCCTTGTTCAAATATATCCATGATTTCCCATGGTTCCAACTTTTTAAAAATTTCGTTTAAATTCGGTCAATTGAGTACAAGTTGTAAGGTGGTTCAACTACATTTTCAAAAACTTTATAGAAACATGAAACTAATTGTATATTATATCAAGGATTGGCAATCCTTGTTCAAATATATCCATGATTTCCCATGGTTCCAACTTTTTAAAAATTTCGTTTAAATTCGGTCAATTGAGTACAAGTTGTTAGGTGGTTCAACTACATTTTCAAAAACTTTATAGAAACATGAAACTAATTGTATATTATATCAAGGATTGGCAATCTTTCTTCAAATATATCCATGATTTCCCATGGTTCCAACTAGGGTTGGACAAAACCGTTTAGCGAAACGGTAAACGGTATACGATAAACAGGTTTTTTGCTAAAATTAAACGAAACGTTAAACGGGTACCAGATAAACGGCATAAACGGTATACGGTCCTTCTAAACGCCGTTTAATTCGTTTAATATTTTTCTAGAATTAATGGCTTAAAACGTGAATTTTTGCCTTCTGACACACTAAAATCAAAAATTTTCGCCTGCAGCGCTGAAAAAGGAAGAAATCTGGCTTCTTGGCCTCCAAAATTCCCAAAATTTTCGCCTGCGGCGCTGAAAAAGGAAGAAATCTGGCTTCTTGCCTTCCAAATTTCTCAAAATTTTCGCTGAAATAAGAAGAAATGTAGTCACCTCAATTTTCAATCCCTCAATTAGAAATGTAGTCAATCACTTCAAATCCCTCAATTGCTCTAATTCACCTTATATCCCCACCCTACTCCTCTGGTATGCCTTCAAATCCCCTCAATCCTTTTAAAACCCATCACAACACCTTAATCCTAAGATATTCGATCCTGATCAACTTAATCCTCTGATCTCCTTTAATAATCATAGTCTACCGATATACCACCTCAATCCTCCGATATATATTCAAATCCTTCAAATCTCCAAAACCACTGATAGCACTCTCAATCTCCAGGCCCCATTAATCCTCTGATCTCTTCAGCTGTTCCTTTACCCTCTAAATCCATCGATATGATGAATTTATTGTTGAATTAAATTTTTATAAAGAGGGATGAGCAAAATTAATGATTTTCTATTGATTTTTTTGAATTATGAATAGTTTTTAAAAATTTTGAAAAATAAACGGTAAACGGTCGTTTAAACGGGTTTTTAAAATTAAACGAAACGGTATACGGGTCTCAGCTAAACGGCATAAACGGTATACGGTTTTTTCAAAATTAAACGGTTTTGTCCAACCCTAGTTCCAACTTTTTAAAAATTTCGTTTAAATTCGGTCAATTGAGTACAAGTTTTAAGGTGGTTCAACTAAATTTTTAAAAACTTTATTGAAACTTGAAACTAATTGTATATTATATCAAGGATTGCCAATCCTTCTTCAAATATATCCATGATTTTCCATGGTTCCAACTTTTTAAAAATTTCGTTTAAATTCGGTCAATTGAGTACAACTTTTAAAGTGGTTCAACTAAATTTTTAAAAACTTTATTGAAACTTGAAACTAATTGTATATTATATCAAGGATTGCCAATCCATCTTCAAATATATCCATGATTTTCCATGGTTCCAACTTTTTAAAAATTTCGTTTAAATTCGGTCAATTGAATACAAGTTTTAAGGTGGTTCAACTACTAAATTTTTATAATTTATTAAGGGGTTTTATTCGAGAAATTATAACTTTGGGGTAATTGAAGATTATTAATTCGACTCACCATTTTTAGTATCACCTTTTAATGTACTTTCATATGAGCTATCGTTTCTCTCTATACGATAAAATTTCAGAAAAAATTTTTGTTTTACCCCAATATTTTAAAAATAAATATAATTAATTAAGGGGTTTTATTCGAGGGATTATAACTTTTGGGTAATTGAAGATTATTAATTCGACTCACCATTTTTAGTATCACCTTTTAATGTATTTTCATATGAGCTATCGTTTCTCTCTATACGATAAAATTTCAGAAAAAATTTTTGTTTTACCCCAATATTTTAAAAATAAATATAATCAAGATAATAACATACCCTGTTTAATTGATAAAGAAAATAAATTTTACTTCAGTAATGAAGAAAAATGTAATATTTTAGGAAAAGAATTTCAAAAAAACTTTCAAAATAAAAATATTAATATATCAAATTATAACAGAAATATAATTCCGAAAACAAAACTTTCAGACATAGATCTAAGCACTAGCATTGTGTGGGATGTCCTTAGATCACTTCCTAATCGTAATTCAACTTCGCCAGATAACATTCCTTATATATTATTAAAATATTGCGCTGACTCACTTGCAAAAATAATCACAGATATCTTTAGATGTATTATTGATAATAAGCAAATTCCATCTATTTGGAAAACATCACTAATTATACCACTTTTTAAAAAGGGAGAAAAATCAGATCCAAAAAATTATCGACCAATATCGCTAACATGCACCTTATGTAGGATACTTGAAAGAATTATTGCACAGCAATTAACAAAATTCCTAGAAGATAATAAGTTCTTTAATAAAAATCAGTTTGGATTTCTTAAACAAAGGTCCACAACCACACAGTTATTATCTACCATGGATGATTTATATAATGCAATACAAGATGGATATAATATAGATATTATTTACATCGACTTTGCTAAAGCATTTGACACTGTACCAATAAATATTCTTTTAGATAAAATAGAAAGTGCAGGCATAAGTGGAAAAGTATACTCATTTCTTAAAAACTTCATATCGGCTAGAAATTTCAAGATTAAGATAGGTGACCAATTATCCCACAACTATGAAACATTCTCAGGTGTACCTCAAGGAAGTGTCCTAGGACCACTTTTATTCCTTATTTTTATAAATGATCTTCCTAATGAAATCCCCGAAAATGTTGGAGTAAAACTATACGCAGACGATGTAAAACTATATATAGCTCATAAAAACGGCACAGAAAGAGAACAACTAAATAAAGCTTTAAGAATACTCGAGAAATGGACGGAATTAAATGGTTTAGAAATATCCCCTAGCAAATGCTTTGCTTTATATCTAGGTAAAAATAACATGAAAAGAGAATATATCATACATGGATTAAAAGTACAAGAAACAGAATGTATTCGTGATCTTGGAATATTAATTGATTCAAAAATAACATTTAACAATCATATAAACATGATCATAAAAAACGCATATTTAAAAAGCTCCCAAATAATAAGAATCATTAAATCTAGAAATTTAAATCTCCTCGTTAATATATATAAGACATATATAAGACCCCAACTAGAATACGCAACTGAAGTATGGAATCCACAGATGAAATATCAAATAGAGAAAATTGAAAAAATTCAAAAACTATTCACTAAAAATATTTACAAAAAATGTGGTTTAATCAAGGTCCCATATGAAGAAAGATTAAATACTTGTAAACTCGAAAAGTTAATAGATAGAAGAAAAATTGCCGATCTTTCCACCGCTTTTAAAATTATAAAAGGTTTTACATCCCTTAATTCCCAAAAATATTTTAATTTATCAAATAGATCTCTTCGCAGGCCTCTACTTCTTAGGACAAAAAAATATACAAATAAAACAAAAAATAATTTTTTTCACAGAGTGGTGAATAACTGGAATAATCTTCCAAATGAGCCATTTAAAATAAATGATCCGAAAAAATTTAGAAGCTCATTAAAATCTAATAATCAAAGTAAAATAATAAAGACATTGAGCCCTGGCGTGTGTGGTTTTTAGAGTGTTTATTTACTATTTATATATTTTTTTTCATTTCATTTTTTTTGTTGTTGTCTCACATATTTTCTTTAATTTGTATTTTTATGTTTTTTTTATGCACCACTTTAATGTATTTTAAAATACCTGTGGTTTGCTGATAAATAAAATAAATAAAATAAATAAATTAATTAAGGGGTTTTATTCGAGGGATTATAACTTTTGGGTAATTGAAGATTATTAATTCGACTCACCATTTTTAGTATCACCTTTTAATGTACTTTCATATGAGCTATCGTTTCTCTCTATACGATAAAATTTCAGAAAAAATTTTTGTTTTACCCCAATATTTTAAAAATAAATATAATTAATTAAGGGGTTTTATTCGAGGGATTATAACTTTTGGGTAATTGAAGATTATTAATTCGACTCACCATTTTTAGTATCACCTTTTAATGTACTTTCATATGAGCTATCGTTTCTCTCTATACGATAAAATTTCAGAAAAAATTTTTGTTTTACCCCAATATTTTAAAAATAAATATAATTTATAAAGAGGTTTTATTCGATGGATTATAACTTTGGGGTAATTGAAGATTATTAATTCGACTCACCATTTTTAGTATCACCTTTTAATGTACTTTCATATGAGCTATCGTTTCTCTCTATACGATAAAATTTTTGTTTTACCCCAATATTTTAAAAATAAATATAATTTATAAAGGGGTTTTATTCGAGGGATTATAACTTTGGGGTAATTGAAGATTATTAATTCGACTCACCATTTTTAGTATCAACTTTTAATGTACTTTCATATGAGCTATCGTTTCTCTCTATACGATAAAATTTCAGAAAAAATTTTTGTTTTACCCCAATATTTTAAAAATAAATATAATTTATAAAGGGGTTTTATTCGAGGGATTATAACTTTGGGGTAATTGAAGATTATTAATTCGACTCACCATTTTTAGTATCACCTTTTAAAATACTTTCATATGAGCTATCGTTTCTCTCTATACGATAAAATTTCAGAAAAAATTTTTGTTTTACCCCAATATTTTAAAAATAAATATAATTAATTAAGGGGTTTTATTCGAGGGATTATAACTTTTGGGTAATTGAAGATTATTAATTCGACTCACCATTTTTAGTATCACCTTTTAATGTATTTTCATATGAGCTATCGTTTCTCTCTATACGATAAAATTTCAGAAAAAATTTTTGTTTTACCCCAATATTTTAAAAATAAATATAATTAATTAAGGGGTTTTATTCGAGGGATTATAACTTTTGGGTAATTGAAGATTATTAATTCGACTCACCATTTTTAGTATCACCTTTTAATGTACTTTCATATGAGCTATCGTTTCTCTCTATACGATAAAATTTCAGAAAAAATTTTTGTTTTACCCCAATATTTTAAAAATAAATATAATTAATTAAGGGGTTTTATTCGAGGGATTATAACTTTTGGGTAATTGAAGATTATTAATTCGACTCACCATTTTTAGTATCACCTTTTAATGTACTTTCATATGAGCTATCGTTTCTCTCTATACGATAAAATTTCAGAAAAAATTTTTGTTTTACCCCAATATTTTAAAAATAAATATAATTAATTAAGGGGTTTTATTCGAGGGATTATAACTTTTGGGTAATTGAAGATTATTAATTCGACTCACCATTTTTAGTATCACCTTTTAATGTACTTTCATATGAGCTATCGTTTCTCTCTATACGATAAAATTTCAGAAAAAATTTTTGTTTTACCCCAATATTTTAAAAATAAATATAATTAATTAAGGGGTTTTATTCGAGGGATTATAACTTTTGGGTAATTGAAGATTATTAATTCGACTCACCATTTTTAGTATCACCTTTTAATGTACTTTCATATGAGCTATCGTTTCTCTCTATACGATAAAATTTCAGAAAAAATTTTTGTTTTACCCCAATAATTTAAAAATAAATATAATTTATAAAGGGGTTTTATTCGAGGGATTATAACTTTGGGGTAATTGAAGATTATTAATTCGACTCACCATTTTTAGTATCACCTTTTAATGTACTTTCATATGAGCTATCGTTTCTCTCTATACGATAAAATTTCAGAAAAAATTTTTGTTTTACCCCAATATTTTAAAAATAAATATAATTTATTAAGGGGTTTTATTCGAGGGATTATAACTTTGGGGTAATTGAAGATTATTAATTCGACTCACCATTTTTAGTATCAACTTTTAATGTACTTTCATATGAGCTTTCGTTTCTCTCTATACGATAAAATTTCAGAAAAAATTTTTGTTTTACCCCAATATTTTAAAAATAAATATAATTTATAAAGGGGTTTTATTCGAGGGATTATAACTTTGGGGTAATTGAAGATAATTAATTCGACTCACCATTTTTAGTATCAACTTTTAATGTACTTTCATATGAGCTATCGTTTCTCTCTATACGATAAAATTTCAGAAAAAATTTTTGTTTTACCCCAATATTTTAAAAATAAATATAATTTATAAAGGGGTTTTATTCGAGGGATTATAACTTTGGGGTAATTGAAGATTATTAATTCGACTCACCATTTTTAGTATCACCTTTTAATGTACTTTCATATGAGCTATCGTTTCTCTCTATACGATAAAATTTCAGAAAAAATTTTTGTTTTACCCCAATATTTTAAAAATAAATATAATTTATAAAGGGGTTTTATTCGAGGGATTATAACTTTGGGGTAATTGAAGATTATTAATTTGACTCACCATTTTTAGTATCAACTTTTAATGTACTTTCATATGAGCTATCGTTTCTCTCTATACGATAAAATTTCAGAAAAAATTTTTGTTTTACCCCAATATTTTAAAAATAAATATAATTTATAAAGGGGTTTTATTCGAGGGATTATAACTTTGGGGTAATTGAAGATTATTAATTCGACTCACCATTTTTAGTATCACCTTTTAAAATACTTTCATATGAGCTATCGTTTCTCTCTATACGATAAAATTTCAGAAAAAATTTTTGTTTTACCCCAATATTTTAAAAATAAATATAATTAATTAAGGGGTTTTATTCGAGGGATTATAACTTTTGGGTAATTGAAGATTATTAATTCGACTCACCATTTTTAGTATCACCTTTTAATGTATTTTCATATGAGCTATCGTTTCTCTCTATACGATAAAATTTCAGAAAAAATTTTTGTTTTACCCCAATATTTTAAAAATAAATATAATTAATTAAGGGGTTTTATTCGAGGGATTATAACTTTTGGGTAATTGAAGATTATTAATTCGACTCACCATTTTTAGTATCACCTTTTAATGTACTTTCATATGAGCTATCGTTTCTCTCTATACGATAAAATTTCAGAAAAAATTTTTGTTTTACCCCAATATTTTAAAAATAAATATAATTAATTAAGGGGTTTTATTCGAGGGATTATAACTTTTGGGTAATTGAAGATTATTAATTCGACTCACCATTTTTAGTATCACCTTTTAATGTACTTTCATATGAGCTATCGTTTCTCTCTATACGATAAAATTTCAGAAAAAATTTTTGTTTTACCCCAATATTTTAAAAATAAATATAATTAATTAAGGGGTTTTATTCGAGGGATTATAACTTTTGGGTAATTGAAGATTATTAATTCGACTCACCATTTTTAGTATCACCTTTTAATGTACTTTCATATGAGCTATCGTTTCTCTCTATACGATAAAATTTCAGAAAAAATTTTTGTTTTACCCCAATATTTTAAAAATAAATATAATTAATTAAGGGGTTTTATTCGAGGGATTATAACTTTTGGGTAATTGAAGATTATTAATTCGACTCACCATTTTTAGTATCACCTTTTAATGTACTTTCATATGAGCTATCGTTTCTCTCTATACGATAAAATTTCAGAAAAAATTTTTGTTTTACCCCAATAATTTAAAAATAAATATAATTTATAAAGGGGTTTTATTCGAGGGATTATAACTTTGGGGTAATTGAAGATTATTAATTCGACTCACCATTTTTAGTATCACCTTTTAATGTACTTTCATATGAGCTATCGTTTCTCTCTATACGATAAAATTTCAGAAAAAATTTTTGTTTTACCCCAATATTTTAAAAATAAATATAATTTATTAAGGGGTTTTATTCGAGGGATTATAACTTTGGGGTAATTGAAGATTATTAATTCGACTCACCATTTTTAGTATCAACTTTTAATGTACTTTCATATGAGCTTTCGTTTCTCTCTATACGATAAAATTTCAGAAAAAATTTTTGTTTTACCCCAATATTTTAAAAATAAATATAATTTATAAAGGGGTTTTATTCGAGGGATTATAACTTTGGGGTAATTGAAGATAATTAATTCGACTCACCATTTTTAGTATCAACTTTTAATGTACTTTCATATGAGCTATCGTTTCTCTCTATACGATAAAATTTCAGAAAAAATTTTTGTTTTACCCCAATATTTTAAAAATAAATATAATTTATAAAGGGGTTTTATTCGAGGGATTATAACTTTGGGGTAATTGAAGATTATTAATTCGACTCACCATTTTTAGTATCACCTTTTAATGTACTTTCATATGAGCTATCGTTTCTCTCTATACGATAAAATTTCAGAAAAAATTTTTGTTTTACCCCAATATTTTAAAAATAAATATAATTTATTAAGGGGTTTTATTCGAGGGATTATAACTTTGGGGTAATTGAAGATTATTAATTCGACTCACCATTTTTAGTATCAACTTTTAATGTACTTTCATATGAGCTTTCGTTTCTCTCTATACGATAAAATTTCAGAAAAAATTTTTGTTTTACCCCAATATTTTAAAAATAAATATAATTTATAAAGGGGTTTTATTCGAGGGATTATAACTTTGGGGTAATTGAAGATAATTAATTCGACTCACCATTTTTAGTATCAACTTTTAATGTACTTTCATATGAGCTATCGTTTCTCTCTATACGATAAAATTTCAGAAAAAATTTTTGTTTTACCCCAATATTTTAAAAATAAATATAATTAATTAAGGGGTTTTATTCGAGGGATTATAACTTTTGGGTAATTGAAGATTATTAATTCGACTCACCATTTTTAGTATCACCTTTTAATGTACTTTCATATGAGCTATCGTTTCTCTCTATACGATAAAATTTCAGAAAAAATTTTTGTTTTACCCCAATATTTTAAAAATAAATATAATTTATTAAGGGGTTTTATTCGAGGGATTATAACTTTGGGGTAATTGAAGATTATTAATTCGACTCACCATTTTTAGTATCAACTTTTAATGTACTTTCATATGAGCTTTCGTTTCTCTCTATACGATAAAATTTAAGAAAAAATTTTTGTTTTACCCCAATATTTTAAAAATAAATATAATTTATAAAGGGGTTTTATTCGAGGGATTATAACTTTGGGGTAATTGATGATTATTAATTCGACTCACCATTTTTAGTATCACCTTTTAATGTATTTTCATATGAGCTATCGTTTCTCTCTATACGATAAAATTTCAGAAAAAATTTTTGTTTTACCCCAATATTTTAAAAATAAATATAATTAATTAAGGGGTTTTATTCGAGGGATTATAACTTTTGGGTAATTGAAGATTATTAATTCGACTCACCATTTTTAGTATCACCTTTTAATGTACTTTCATATGAGCTATCGTTTCTCTCTATACGATAAAATTTCAGAAAAAATTTTTGTTTTACCCCAATATTTTAAAAATAAATATAATTTATTAAGGGGTTTTATTCGAGGGATTATAACTTTGGGGTAATTGAAGATTATTAATTCGACTCACCATTTTTAGTATCACCTTTTAATGTACTTTCATATGAGCTATCGTTTCTCTCTATACGATAAAATTTCAGAAAAAATTTTTGTTTTACCCCAATATTTTAAAAATAAATATAATTTATAAAGGGGTTTTATTCGAGGGATTATAACTTTGGGGTAATTGAAGATTATTAATTCGACTCACCATTTTTAGTATCACCTTTTAATGTACTTTCATATGAGCTATCGTTTCTCTCTATACGATAAAATTTCAGAAAAAATTTTTGTTTTACCCCAATATTTTAAAAATAAATATAATTTATAAAGGGGTTTTATTCGAGGGATTATAACTTTTGGGTAATTGAAGATTATTAATTCGACTCACCATTTTTAGTATCACCTTTTAATGTACTTTCATATGAGCTATCGTTTCTCTCTATACGATAAAATTTCAGAAAAAATTTTTGTTTTACCCCAATATTTTAAAAATAAATATAATTTATAAAGGGGTTTTATTCGAGGGATTATAACTTTTGGGTAATTGAAGATTATTAATTCGACTCACCATTTTTAGTATCACCTTTTAATGTACTTTCATATGAGCTATCGTTTCTCTCTATACGATAAAATTTCAGAAAAAATTTTTGTTTTACCCCAATATTTTAAAAATAAATATAATTTATAAAGGGGTTTTATTCGAGGGATTATAACTTTTGGGTAATTGAAGATTATTAATTCGACTCACCATTTTTAGTATCACCTTTTAATGTACTTTCATATGAGCTATCGTTTCTCTCTATACGATAAAATTTCAGAAAAAATTTTTGTTTTACCCCAATATTTTAAAAATAAATATAATTTATAAAGGGGTTTTATTCGAGGGATTATAACTTTTGGGTAATTGAAGATTATTAATTCGACTCACCATTTTTAGTATCACCTTTTAATGTACTTTCATATGAGCTATCGTTTCTCTCTATACGATAAAATTTCAGAAAAAATTTTTGTTTTACCCCAATATTTTAAAAATAAATATAATTTATAAAGGGGTTTTATTCGAGGGATTATAACTTTTGGGTAATTGAAGATTATTAATTCGACTCACCATTTTTAGTATCACCTTTTAATGTACTTTCATATGAGCTATCGTTTCTCTCTATACGATAAAATTTCAGAAAAAATTTTTGTTTTACCCCAATATTTTAAAAATAAATATAATTTATAAAGGGGTTTTATTCGAGGGATTATAACTTTTGGGTAATTGAAGATTATTAATTCGACTCACCATTTTTAGTATCACCTTTTAATGTACTTTCATATGAGCTATCGTTTCTCTCTATACGATAAAATTTCAGAAAAAATTTTTGTTTTACCCCAATATTTTAAAAATAAATATAATTTATAAAGGGGTTTTATTCGAGGGATTATAACTTTTGGGTAATTGAAGATTATTAATTCGACTCACCATTTTTAGTATCACCTTTTAATGTACTTTCATATGAGCTATCGTTTCTCTCTATACGATAAAATTTCAGAAAAAATTTTTGTTTTACCCCAATATTTTAAAAATAAATATAATTTATAAAGGGGTTTTATTCGAGGGATTATAACTTTTGGGTAATTGAAGATTATTAATTCGACTCACCATTTTTAGTATCACCTTTTAATGTACTTTCATATGAGCTATCGTTTCTCTCTATACGATAAAATTTCAGAAAAAATTTTTGTTTTACCCCAATATTTTAAAAATAAATATAATTTATAAAGGGGTTTTATTCGAGGGATTATAACTTTTGGGTAATTGAAGATTATTAATTCGACTCACCATTTTTAGTATCACCTTTTAATGTACTTTCATATGAGCTATCGTTTCTCTCTATACGATAAAATTTCAGAAAAAATTTTTGTTTTACCCCAATATTTTAAAAATAAATATAATTTATAAAGGGGTTTTATTCGAGGGATTATAACTTTTGGGTAATTGAAGATTATTAATTCGACTCACCATTTTTAGTATCACCTTTTAATGTACTTTCATATGAGCTATCGTTTCTCTCTATACGATAAAATTTCAGAAAAAATTTTTGTTTTACCCCAATATTTTAAAAATAAATATAATTTATAAAGGGGTTTTATTCGAGGGATTATAACTTTTGGGTAATTGAAGATTATTAATTCGACTCACCATTTTTAGTATCACCTTTTAATGTACTTTCATATGAGCTATCGTTTCTCTCTATACGATAAAATTTCAGAAAAAATTTTTGTTTTACCCCAATATTTTAAAAATAAATATAATTTATAAAGGGGTTTTATTCGAGGGATTATAACTTTTGGGTAATTGAAGATTATTAATTCGACTCACCATTTTTAGTATCACCTTTTAATGTACTTTCATATGAGCTATCGTTTCTCTCTATACGATAAAATTTCAGAAAAAATTTTTGTTTTACCCCAATATTTTAAAAATAAATATAATTTATAAAGGGGTTTTATTCGAGGGATTATAACTTTTGGGTAATTGAAGATTATTAATTCGACTCACCATTTTTAGTATCACCTTTTAATGTACTTTCATATGAGCTATCGTTTCTCTCTATACGATAAAATTTCAGAAAAAATTTTTGTTTTACCCCAATATTTTAAAAATAAATATAATTTATAAAGGGGTTTTATTCGAGGGATTATAACTTTTGGGTAATTGAAGATTATTAATTCGACTCACCATTTTTAGTATCACCTTTTAATGTACTTTCATATGAGCTATCGTTTCTCTCTATACGATAAAATTTCAGAAAAAATTTTTGTTTTACCCCAATATTTTAAAAATAAATATAATTTATAAAGGGGTTTTATTCGAGGGATTATAACTTTTGGGTAATTGAAGATTATTAATTCGACTCACCATTTTTAGTATCACCTTTTAATGTACTTTCATATGAGCTATCGTTTCTCTCTATACGATAAAATTTCAGAAAAAATTTTTGTTTTACCCCAATATTTTAAAAATAAATATAATTTATAAAGGGGTTTTATTCGAGGGATTATAACTTTTGGGTAATTGAAGATTATTAATTCGACTCACCATTTTTAGTATCACCTTTTAATGTACTTTCATATGAGCTATCGTTTCTCTCTATACGATAAAATTTCAGAAAAAATTTTTGTTTTACCCCAATATTTTAAAAATAAATATAATTTATAAAGGGGTTTTATTCGAGGGATTATAACTTTTGGGTAATTGAAGATTATTAATTCGACTCACCATTTTTAGTATCACCTTTTAATGTACTTTCATATGAGCTATCGTTTCTCTCTATACGATAAAATTTCAGAAAAAATTTTTGTTTTACCCCAATATTTTAAAAATAAATATAATTTATAAAGGGGTTTTATTCGAGGGATTATAACTTTTGGGTAATTGAAGATTATTAATTCGACTCACCATTTTTAGTATCACCTTTTAATGTACTTTCATATGAGCTATCGTTTCTCTCTATACGATAAAATTTCAGAAAAAATTTTTGTTTTACCCCAATATTTTAAAAATAAATATAATTTATAAAGGGGTTTTATTCGAGGGATTATAACTTTTGGGTAATTGAAGATTATTAATTCGACTCACCATTTTTAGTATCACCTTTTAATGTACTTTCATATGAGCTATCGTTTCTCTCTATACGATAAAATTTCAGAAAAAATTTTTGTTTTACCCCAATATTTTAAAAATAAATATAATTTATAAAGGGGTTTTATTCGAGGGATTATAACTTTTGGGTAATTGAAGATTATTAATTCGACTCACCATTTTTAGTATCACCTTTTAATGTACTTTCATATGAGCTATCGTTTCTCTCTATACGATAAAATTTCAGAAAAAATTTTTGTTTTACCCCAATATTTTAAAAATAAATATAATTTATAAAGGGGTTTTATTCGAGGGATTATAACTTTTGGGTAATTGAAGATTATTAATTCGACTCACCATTTTTAGTATCACCTTTTAATGTACTTTCATATGAGCTATCGTTTCTCTCTATACGATAAAATTTCAGAAAAAATTTTTGTTTTACCCCAATATTTTAAAAATAAATATAATTTATAAAGGGGTTTTATTCGAGGGATTATAACTTTTGGGTAATTGAAGATTATTAATTCGACTCACCATTTTTAGTATCACCTTTTAATGTACTTTCATATGAGCTATCGTTTCTCTCTATACGATAAAATTTCAGAAAAAATTTTTGTTTTACCCCAATATTTTAAAAATAAATATAATTTATAAAGGGGTTTTATTCGAGGGATTATAACTTTTGGGTAATTGAAGATTATTAATTCGACTCACCATTTTTAGTATCACCTTTTAATGTACTTTCATATGAGCTATCGTTTCTCTCTATACGATAAAATTTCAGAAAAAATTTTTGTTTTACCCCAATATTTTAAAAATAAATATAATTTATAAAGGGGTTTTATTCGAGGGATTATAACTTTTGGGTAATTGAAGATTATTAATTCGACTCACCATTTTTAGTATCACCTTTTAATGTACTTTCATATGAGCTATCGTTTCTCTCTATACGATAAAATTTCAGAAAAAATTTTTGTTTTACCCCAATATTTTAAAAATAAATATAATTTATAAAGGGGTTTTATTCGAGGGATTATAACTTTTGGGTAATTGAAGATTATTAATTCGACTCACCATTTTTAGTATCACCTTTTAATGTACTTTCATATGAGCTATCGTTTCTCTCTATACGATAAAATTTCAGAAAAAATTTTTGTTTTACCCCAATATTTTAAAAATAAATATAATTTATAAAGGGGTTTTATTCGAGGGATTATAACTTTTGGGTAATTGAAGATTATTAATTCGACTCACCATTTTTAGTATCACCTTTTAATGTACTTTCATATGAGCTATCGTTTCTCTCTATACGATAAAATTTCAGAAAAAATTTTTGTTTTACCCCAATATTTTAAAAATAAATATAATTTATAAAGGGGTTTTATTCGAGGGATTATAACTTTTGGGTAATTGAAGATTATTAATTCGACTCACCATTTTTAGTATCACCTTTTAATGTACTTTCATATGAGCTATCGTTTCTCTCTATACGATAAAATTTCAGAAAAAATTTTTGTTTTACCCCAATATTTTAAAAATAAATATAATTTATAAAGGGGTTTTATTCGAGGGATTATAACTTTTGGGTAATTGAAGATTATTAATTCGACTCACCATTTTTAGTATCACCTTTTAATGTACTTTCATATGAGCTATCGTTTCTCTCTATACGATAAAATTTCAGAAAAAATTTTTGTTTTACCCCAATATTTTAAAAATAAATATAATTTATAAAGGGGTTTTATTCGAGGGATTATAACTTTTGGGTAATTGAAGATTATTAATTCGACTCACCATTTTTAGTATCACCTTTTAATGTACTTTCATATGAGCTATCGTTTCTCTCTATACGATAAAATTTCAGAAAAAATTTTTGTTTTACCCCAATATTTTAAAAATAAATATAATTTATAAAGGGGTTTTATTCGAGGGATTATAACTTTTGGGTAATTGAAGATTATTAATTCGACTCACCATTTTTAGTATCACCTTTTAATGTACTTTCATATGAGCTATCGTTTCTCTCTATACGATAAAATTTCAGAAAAAATTTTTGTTTTACCCCAATATTTTAAAAATAAATATAATTTATAAAGGGGTTTTATTCGAGGGATTATAACTTTTGGGTAATTGAAGATTATTAATTCGACTCACCATTTTTAGTATCACCTTTTAATGTACTTTCATATGAGCTATCGTTTCTCTCTATACGATAAAATTTCAGAAAAAATTTTTGTTTTACCCCAATATTTTAAAAATAAATATAATTTATAAAGGGGTTTTATTCGAGGGATTATAACTTTTGGGTAATTGAAGATTATTAATTCGACTCACCATTTTTAGTATCACCTTTTAATGTACTTTCATATGAGCTATCGTTTCTCTCTATACGATAAAATTTCAGAAAAAATTTTTGTTTTACCCCAATATTTTAAAAATAAATATAATTTATAAAGGGGTTTTATTCGAGGGATTATAACTTTTGGGTAATTGAAGATTATTAATTCGACTCACCATTTTTAGTATCACCTTTTAATGTACTTTCATATGAGCTATCGTTTCTCTCTATACGATAAAATTTCAGAAAAAATTTTTGTTTTACCCCAATATTTTAAAAATAAATATAATTTATAAAGGGGTTTTATTCGAGGGATTATAACTTTTGGGTAATTGAAGATTATTAATTCGACTCACCATTTTTAGTATCACCTTTTAATGTACTTTCATATGAGCTATCGTTTCTCTCTATACGATAAAATTTCAGAAAAAATTTTTGTTTTACCCCAATATTTTAAAAATAAATATAATTTATAAAGGGGTTTTATTCGAGGGATTATAACTTTTGGGTAATTGAAGATTATTAATTCGACTCACCATTTTTAGTATCACCTTTTAATGTACTTTCATATGAGCTATCGTTTCTCTCTATACGATAAAATTTCAGAAAAAATTTTTGTTTTACCCCAATATTTTAAAAATAAATATAATTAATTAAGGGGTTTTATTCGAGGGATTATAACTTTTGGGTAATTGAAGATTATTAATTCGACTCACCATTTTTAGTATCACCTTTTAATGTACTTTCATATGAGCTATCGTTTCTCTCTATACGATAAAATTTCAGAAAAAATTTTTGTTTTACCCCAATATTTTAAAAATAAATATAATTAATTAAGGGGTTTTATTCGAGGGATTATAACTTTTGGGTAATTGAAGATTATTAATTCGACTCACCATTTTTAGTATCACCTTTTAATGTACTTTCATATGAGCTATCGTTTCTCTCTATACGATAAAATTTCAGAAAAAATTTTTGTTTTACCCCAATATTTTAAAAATAAATATAATTAATTAAGGGGTTTTATTCGAGGGATTATAACTTTTGGGTAATTGAAGATTATTAATTCGACTCACCATTTTTAGTATCACCTTTTAATGTACTTTCATATGAGCTATCGTTTCTCTCTAT